>OX377622.1:141557729-141764356 GCA_947397865.1 Polietes domitor | reverse complement strand
GACCAGAGGAACACATTTATTTACATACCTACCTGTACATGTGTAAGAGTATGTATGTACATATGTATGTATTTACATCAATACTTACCGGTCGGGTTAAGGTAAATAACTGTATGAGAAATGAAAATCGTTCAAATAAACGATGGTTAAGAACCAATTGAACCACCAACACAAGGTATAGGAGCAAAGAAGTGTCCCAAACGATAAGGAGATGAGAAAGTGTTAAATTTGTACTGCCCCAGACCTTAACGTCAACATTTGCGATGATCAAATAGCGTACAGATATGCGAATGTAATAAACTCGAAGGCTTTTGCGAAAGAAAATTGTGGAAAACATTGAGAATAGCGAAGGAAAAGATTGCTTCGGGGAAAATTAAGTAACCTTCGGGATACTTGTCGAAGATTCCCTAATTCATATCTTTCCTTCTTGATTTTTTAATCTCGGTTCTTCTGAGCGATTGTGGAATACGGATGTAAGTAAACTCGTTATATTTGAATCTAGTTGGTTAGGGTGGTACTAAATAATATGTTGCCAGCTCTTCATCATACGCTGAACCTTACTAAGCTATGAACCACCAAGACAAGTCATAGGGAAAAAGTTGTGTCCCAAACGTTGACGAGAAGATGAAAGTGTTAAATTTGTTTACTAGACCTAAACGTCAATATTTGCGATTACGAAATTGCTAACAGATCTCGGAGGCTATTTCGAAAGAAAGTAGTGGCTTTTCCCTTCGAGAAAATCGTTGAAGATTTCCTAATTCATTCCATTCCTCCTAGATATTTTAAACTCGTTGATGTCCTTCTGATCGATTGTTGAATACGGTTGGAAGTAAACTCATCATACCTGAATCCAGCTGGTTAGGATGGTATTAAATTGTATTTTGGCAGCTCTTCAGCATATGATGCCAAGGTCTGAACTACATTATATTCCATCTATATCAACTAAGTTTTTTTTATAAAAGATTACGTTTTTCAACCTCCGAACTAGGTCTTTTGCACTATTCATTCAGCTAGATTTCGCATGTAAAGGGTGTCCCAAGAAGAACGCAATTTTTAAATCTGGCAACATTCGAAGTGTCATTGTTTGACATTTGAACAATTGTTATTGTTTGTTAGTAGAAGGTACGAGGTTAGTAAAAATGGAGCGCTACACGAATGAACAACGCATTCTCATTGTGAAATTGTTTTACCAAAATGGTGAAAGTTTTGCGGCTACAGTTCGCAAATTGCGATCAATTTGGGGTCACAATAATGCTCCAAAAGAGTCAACTGTAAAGAGATTAATGGATAAATTTGCTGAAACTGGGTCTGTTAGTGATGTAAAGACAACAACGCGCCATCGACCAGGTCGATTGACCGAAAATGTCGCAGCTGTACGTGATGATGTCGCTCAAACTCCATCCACCTCAATTCGACACCGAGCTCAGCAAATTGCTGTCTCCAAATCCACTTTGCAGCGAATTTTGACGAAAGATTTGCATCTTCATGCATACAAAGATCAATTGACTCAGGAACTGAAGCCAACTGACCATGGACAGCGAAGGGAGTTCGTTAATTGGGTATTGGAGAGACAACATAAAAATGCTGATTTTGCCGATAAAATCATCTTCAGTGACGAGGCCCATTTTCATCTTGATGGCTTCGTCAATAGGCAGAATTGTCGCATTTGAGGTGCGGAAAATCCTCGAGTGATTCACGAGAAACAAATGCATCCTCAACTGTGTGGTGTGGTTTTTGGGCTGGAGGAATCATTGGACCTTTTTTTATGAAAATGAGGCAGGTCAAGCGCAAACAGTCAATGGTGTTCGGTATCGTGAAATGATAACCAGTTTTTTCTTGCCTAGAATTGAAGAAATGAATGTGGAGGGCATGTGGTTCCAACAAGACGGCGCCACATGTCATACAGCCAGAGAAACAATTCAATTGCTGCATCAGTCATTTCCCGGTCGTGTTATTTCGCGTTTTGGAGATCAGAATTGGCCGCCTAGATCGTGCGATTTAACACCATTAATTTTTTTTCTTTGGGGTTTTTTGAAGTCGATGGTTTACGCGAATAAGCCGACGACGACTCAAGCCTTAAAAGACGAAATTGGACGCTGCATTAATGAAATACCGCAGCATTCATGCAAAACGGTCATTGAAAATTTCATTAAAAGATCGCGTGCATGCCAGCAAAGCCGCGGCGGCCATCTGCACATTATATTGTTCCATACATAACCTCATTCTGTCTACTTTACGACATAATAAAGTTTCACGATTTTTTCTTAAATATCTGTGTTTTATTTAAAATTAAAAAATTGCGCTCTTCTTGGGACACCCTTTAGTGCGACTCTTTATTCAACAGTCATCCGATTAAAAAAAAAAATTAAAAGCCTTGTACACAACAAATCTTTTATTTTCAACGCTGAGGTTTTCTTCAAAGGCTGATTTGATAATCAATAATAATAGGGCACTTACAATAAAAGTCAGCAAAGCTTCGGGTTCCTCGAACATTAATGTACTTTTTGGCAATTCTTCATTTTTGAAAATATAATAGGTCTGTTCGATTGGGCTTACTAGCTTAATTTTTGTATGGAATTTACTCGCTTAACAAGAAAGCAGCTTACTACTCTCTTAGTGTTGCTGCCAAATAAATGGATAAAAATGTTGCCACCTTATCAAGAATCGACTAAGCACCACTTTCAATTCTTGTGCAAAATAGCAAATCTTGGGAACGAATTAATAGAGGAACTGGCGAGAACATTACTGCCAGTTTAAACGTCCTCGTACATCACAAATTTAGATGCATCTCACAGAACAGTAACGCAAAACGGAGTTATATACTATTCCGGAAATAACATTATAGGAGGTTTAGGCATTCAAACTACTTGGTCAAGAAGATGTAGACTCTAATCAAATATTTCATTATTTTTAATTGCTGATCCATTAGAAGTCATATAATATTATGTTATTTTTATCATATAGAGATGTAGGTGCGAGTATCTCTCTATTTTTGGCAACTTTTATTAGATTCCTTTCGGAAATTTCTCTACTGCCTTTGGCTCGTTTTCATTCTATTTGTGGTTTATAGAAAATTAAACATAAAACATTTCATTAATCTCATATAAATATAACAGCAGTACCGTTGTTATAGGTTTTGTACGTATCTCACATATGAAAACATCCTTCTGCACATATCTACAGTTCTGTGTAAGTACCTGGAGACAGAGTAAGGCTTCTAGGGTACCAATTGGCTTCTTTAAACCTCAGATTCTCGCCTAACATTTGGCGTATATATAATCCTGAGGAATATTTTTAATATGTCACTCTTCAGGTTAATCTGTCTGTATTCACAACATTTCCGTCTAATGTATTGGACATATCCTATTTATAGGGATATTTATTTCTTAAGAGGTTGCATTATTCGATAATTTGACCAGATCTGCTGTAAATTTGGTCATGACATGCTAGTGACAAACTAACGTTTATTTTTTATTTAATATATTATTATTTTTTTTTTCGATTTAATTCTAAAATCACGTTTCTGTTCAATTCTGTGGCTCATTTTTGGCTAAATGGATATGTCATTAAGTAAAATTGTTGCATTTTAAGAGAAGGGAGGGAAATTCAGGAGACTAGGTTACATCCGCTAAAACTCATTTGGTGTGTTTATGGGCTGGCTCTTTAAACATGAGAACGGCGAAATTTAGTGACCCAATGGAATTGAATATAGACTGAAGACACGTTTTTCCAATCGATTTATTGAACGAAAGATTTGATGAATGCGTTATTTCTAGAAATGATAGAACAATGTGATTAGTTTGGATAATGTTGTCTACCCGATGAAATGTTGCAAATGTAGTCGAAAATTGGACTTCCAGAATGCGCCGAGTCAGCCGCGGCGCCCCAAATTATATGCAAACACTAATGACATAGTTGCCTTTCTAATAAAGTAAATTTTCAGTTTGAATTTATGTAATCTCATTAGTTTAATTCAATTTGAAGTTCTACCAAAAAGGAGAAGTTTAAAGATTGAATTACAACTTTTCAATTGTCACTGACATCACTTGAAATTCAAAAGACACCAGTTGAAATTCAAAAATTCCATTTGGAATTCAAAGACAACATTTGAAATTCAAAACTCTTCATTTGTAATTCAAAACTCGTCATTTGTAATTCAAAACTCTTCATTTGTAATTCAAAACTCGTCATAAGTAATTCAAAAGACACCATTTGAAATTCAAAAGTTTTAATTTGAAATTCAAAAATTATTCCATTTGCAATTCAAAAAGGGTAAACAAAATTAGTTAAGCAAAATATACATTAGGTTGGGTAGCATTTATTTATTTCTGTAAATTTTAGTTTTTTCCTTTGCATTTTTTTTGGTCTGTAATCAATAATTGATTTGAACTGGGATATTGTCCTGGCTCAAGACCATATTGCTTCTATATTTTATAGAACGCAAATTTATTTACAAATGGCATGGTGACATTTATTACTTGGCTGCAGACTACCACGATCATCTTTTTAAGTGGCTTCGCAGCGACTATTCAACATCAAACCCGGTCTCTATAAGAAGATGATTCTCACATGCGTTTAAACAATTTCTGTAAATTTTAATGTTCTGCTGTTTGGAAAGCAGATTTACTCCCATTTAGATTGATAGATAGATGAACATGGCACAAATAGCGTAGAAAATCTGTGGAGTGAGGATATAAATAAGAACATTACCCATTGAGAAATTTGTTTCGATTTTAGAATACACACCCAGAAAAAGTGATGTTATAGAGATGAGTTTAAATTAAAAGATGAAGATGAAGTGGTGAAGGTTATAGACTATATATGATATTACCGACATTTTATTAAATCTGTTTTCAAAACTGCAGAATATCCAAAGTTGCAGAAAAAATAAATGCTATACCACCTAATGTATATTTTTCTTAAATAATTTTGTTTACATTTTTGAATTTCAAATGGAATCTTTTGAATTTCAAATGGAATAATTTTTGAATTTCAAATGGTGTCTTTTGAATTACAAATGACGAGTTTTGAATTATAAATGAAGAGTTTTGAATTTCAAATGTTGTCTTTTGAATTTCAAATGACATTTTTTTTAATTTCAATTGACATTTCAAATGGAATTTTTGAATTTCAAATGATATTTCTTGAATTTCAAATGGAATATTTGAATTTCAAATGGTGTCTTTTGAATTACACATGCAAATGGTGTAGTATAACTCGTATTGTGTAGCGCATTGTCGTCAATCATATACTAAAAAACTTCCTTTAAAAAATTTGTGCAAAGCGCAGCCAATTTTGTGTTCAAGGGCCCAACATAACATCCCAGCAAAAACTCTCATTACCAAGTAACATTAGGGGTAAGACCTTTCGAATTACCCTTCGATTTACTTTTATATGTCATTTTGGGAAGGACTTACTCACAGTCATACCAAGAAGCTAAAGAAGCCCGAGATTACAAATATGGAAAAAAGTAATAAAAACATGTAATATATTTATATTTATTATAAGTCATTATTTATTAATGGGAAGTAATCATGGGGGTAATGAGATGCCATTGCCTGGTAATGCATTTCGCTGGGATGTATTCTTTAGCTGCGGCTAAAGTTGAAAAATCCAACTTTGAAAGTGCGGACAGAGTAAAGTTGAAATGGGATTCTGCTGTTAAAGTATAAACAGTGTAATTTTGAAATTAATTTGAAAATTATCTTTGATGTAAGGGTATGGTAAGTGAATAAATTAGAGAAGACAAGTTTATTTCCGTTATTATCTTTATAAATCAGCAGATTTCGAGCGCAACTACAAATTGAGGATTTTTGATTCCTCCGCAGGTTAGGTTAGACTCTAAGCCTCCATTACTTTGAGGTGTGTACAAATGTTATTAATACCATTAGGAACTGGCTTTCAGTGGATATAAAATTGTGTGGCGCGCATCTCTGCTAGTTCGTTCAAAAATTTTTGTGTGTCTTCTTTTTACAGGGGCTTTATATTAAAATTTAACTTGTTCAAAGCTATGTTTTTCGCAGTTTTGGTGTGTGTAATCGTCCCACACGTAATAGTTGATCAACTCAAAGTTTGCAGGATTATTTAATATTTGTATTGTGTGCTTATTGTAGATGAATTGGTTACGTTATCCTATGATAGACCCATTCATACCCCAAACTAATGAAGTCATACTTACTGTTCTCTAGAAATTCTTTGCCCTTTTCCCCAAACATTCTTAATTTTCAAATAAAAGATCCATTTGTTTATTTATATCCTGTTTAAATATTGCATTTATTTTTGAATTGTTAAGGTTTTTTTATTTTGTTTTTCATTTTTATTTTTAATCTTGTTTTTGTTTTTCTTTCATGTTTGCTGTTTAAATTTGATTTGAGACGTTGAATAGGAAATTATTTAATTTAAATTCAATCTTAAGTATTTTGCTTTTTTACTTGTTGTTGTTATTATAGGACTTAGAGAATTACATTTGTTTCGTTTCGTTACGTTATGTTTCGTTTAATTTCTTTTGTTTTCCTTTTGTTTATGATACATTGTTAATTTGTTATTAAATATTATTATTATTATTGTGGTTGTTGGTATTATTTATTATCAATTGCAAAAATTTCCTAAACGAATCAAAGATATTTCATTTTTGTTTTTGTTTGTTTTATGTTTTATTTCATTAATCATTTAATACTGTGTGTGTGTGTGTATGCATATAATAGTAGGTTAAAGTTCAATCAAACCCAGATGTTGTTATAAGTAATAAGTAATAGAAGTAGTAATTAATCATTAATTATAGATAGTAATTAAGACATTGTAGGTAGGTGTATGTGTGTGTATAGGGTAGGGTAGGGTAGGGGCTGTGGCAGAAGGCATTTATAAATACAGAAAGAATGTTTGATTTGTTTTCGAAAAGAATGAAAAATAAATACAAAGTGAAGAGAAGAATAAGGATAAGGAGAACTCAAGGACGAAATGTCTAGTTTTATTTAAGTAGTTTCTTGTTGTTGTTGTTTTTGTTATTGTTTATTTTGTCTATACATTAAGCAAATAAATACAAATTTAAAAGTAAATGATTTAATGTAAACTATGTATAAGTGTGAACATACACGGCCGACACACGTCCGTGTATGCGAGCGTGTGTGTGTGTGGTGTAAACTAAAAATAAATAATAATAATAATACATACATACATAATTAATATAATTTATCTACAAAACTTAACATTATCATAACTTTAGGACAGAGTTTTTAAAGTACGTATGTGTGTGTGTGGGGGGGGGGGATGTGTAGATAGATGTATGCGGGTGTTTTTGTTTAAGTAAAGGAAAGAGAAAATAATTAACAAAATCATTTTGAAATATAAATTTACAAAAGAAAACTTTAGTTAGAAGTTGGTTTTATTTTTTAAGTTTCGTTTTTCCATAAGTTTTATTAAATATTTTTGTATTTTGTTTTTAATCAGCCATCAAACGTCGCACAGAAGAGTACTGTAATGTATGTATGTAGGTGTCAGTAAGAGTACAGGGTTGTATTTTTCGACAGTAGCAATAAGTAGTAGTAGTTGTAGTTAGTAATTACATGTATGATTTGTGGGGTGGATGGGGGAGGGAGTAGTAGTCATTTGCAAAATGTCTGATTTTGTTTTATGTTTCTTTTTGGTTTTAGTTTTTTGTCCTATATTTTGTGCAATCCCATTCGAATTGTTCTTATTCTTGTTGTTAGGTGTGTTTTTTGTTTTAATACTTTTTTCTCGTTTTGTTTAAGTTATTCTTCGAAAGGCACTAATTATTTTTTTCCATTAAACTTGACTCGTTTGTGTAGCTAGCGTGTGGTTGAGTGTGTGTGTGTATGTGGTTTCGGTTTGAAAAATCGGCGTGTAAAATATTCTTTGTGTTTTTTTGCATTGCGCAATATATTTGCGTATAGTCCCTTTTTGCACAAAATTGTTTACTTATAGGGATATCTGAATATGTAAATTGTTCTGTTTGGAATTTTATATATTCAGATAATGTAAAGTAAAGTTAAGAGCAAATACAATCGTATGTGCATAAGTTCAAATTTTGCGCAAATATTTTGAATGTCTAAAAAGGCCTTTAGGCGGAAATATTTGAAATAGTGGTTTTTATTTGGTTCAAAAACTAGGACTTTCTAGCATTTTTATGTAGAAGTAAACATAAACACATAAATTATTAAATCTTGTTACTGAAAACCGTAAATGCGCATTGATCGGATTTTAAGAAACAGCTGTTTCTATAGACGATATAAAATTGTTTTAGAATCCCAAAACTTTTTATTTAAATTGTGTATATTAAAATCCATCATTACAAATAATCAACATTTGTTGTATATTTTGATGAAAAAAATCAACAAAAACAATATATAAGTATACGCTAGTAAGCACAATCCAACAGGTCTTATGTCAGATTTTGTCTCTAACATAAAGACATACAATAGCGTTATTTATCTTAAAATCCGTATCTGAATATTTAACGATCGGACAGTGGATTTCTTATTTTATTATTATAATTTATTTATTTAAGACTGGAATACTTAGCAGCGATAGTAAAAATGTTTATTTCTCACTCAAAATAAAAAATATCTTTCAAAATTGTCGTCTGAAAACAAAATAATTTTATATCAACTATTTTGGACTTGGCTTGAATAACTATCCAGTGTAAGTGGAATTTGTGGTTTCGGCAGCCAAAAAAGTCTATAGATTTTTTTGAAAATTAGTTATGATACAAATATATAATTGTAGTTCACTACAATTCACAGAGGTAACAAATGACCAAAAGTCCAAAAAAGTCAAATGAAAGATAACTACTGAAAGATATTTAAAAAAACATATTTTGAACTAGTACAGATAGAAGTGTACAATTTTAAGTATTTTTAACAGATATTCTTCTTTTTCATTTGATACCCATATTGACTTTGTACATACAAAAGTACGAAAATAAATGGTGGCGTTCAGCTCCAATGAAAACAATGTAAACTTGTCACACGGTGTATTCCCTTATTTACAACTTAGAAAAAGTATTTCTGAGTCATCTTTTTTTAATGCAAAATTAAGCATTTTCTGAATTTTTTTGTGAATACTGTTTGCGAAATTCGCAAATACGCATGTGTTTTAGATGTTCCAAAAAACAACCTTTTATAATATAAATAAAAACATCCAACATTGTTATAAGATCAGGAGGGAGAAGTGGTTGTGACTATACACCATGTAGTAGTTCAAGGGATCATATGTAAGTGCTATTAATCTTAAGTTGCAGTTTTTTTGGAATATTTTCATTAGAGCCATTTTAAGTGACCCATATTATTACAAACGGAGAACTTTTCGAATGTGGAACCTACACCACAACAAGAAGTGAAGTGAAATAATCACAATAATGGTAGAAAATTTTGAAGAACGTTCCAATAAAATATTCAAGATGAAATTTCATCATCATTAAAAAGTGGGCGTGGCCCGCCTATTTTCTTTAAATCAGAAATAATGTAACATAACAAAATGCCAAATTTCAGATTTGCAATTTTTTATTTATGTTATCGCCACTTGTTATCATGTCGCCTTGAAATATTTTTATAAATTTGAATATTAATTTTTTAGATGATAATCTACGCACTTTATTGACATTTTATTTATTGCGGCCTGATAATTTATCAATATGATTCATTAGTGATCTAATAAAAGTAGTTTTTGAACTGAAAGAATAGAAACCCAGAGTTTTACGCAATATATGTTTGGCCGGATCTTTCCAGGATCCAATAGAAATAGTAGATATTGCAATTTTCTAGTGGACTTGGCACACTATACCGAGTAAGTGGATCTTCGCGCAAATATATAATTGTTAGAAAATTTTGTTTTTAACTGAGATATTGTTCTGGTTCAATATTTATATAGAATTCATAGCAAAAAAAAATAGAAATAGAAAATTTGAACTGGGATACAAATACCAACGAAAAGAAAACAAAAAAAATTATTAGAAAAATTTTAAATGAAAATATAATAATAAATAGGTCTGTTTCATTGGACTAGCTTAATTTTTGTATGGAAATTACTAGCTAAACAAGAAAGTAGCTTGCTACTCTCTTAGTGGTGCTGTCAGATTTTCTTTCCCTGTTCATTCCAGAAAGACCAATGATTAAAAATGGTGCCCAATCGAACAAGCCTATTTATTATAATATTTTCATTTCCAAATTTCTTAATAATTTTTTTCTTATAAATTTTGCTATACCTGTTCTGGTCAGGACAATATCCCAGTTAAAAAAAAAAAAAAACAAAAGCATTTTTCTAACAATTATATATTTGATTTATATAGTTTTTTACAGTTTATTCTACGAAAAGTCTTCAGAAAACCAGAATCGATCTTCAAGATCGAAAAAAACATATGTTGACTATTTTCATGGTTTCTGGCAGCGTTACCATTGTTTAACAAGAAACACCATGAAAATAAAGATAAGAATCCCTTGAATTCACACGCTGTAATAGCAAATAAATGTCCGAATGTATACTAATGTCTACCATAATATACAGTAAAATTGTATAATAATTCTTTAATGCCCAAATGACTGAATACGTTTGTTTTTTCATATGTTTTCATATAACTACCCAAAAACTGGGCTAAGTGTAAACTCTCCTAAAATGACAATACGTTAAAAATACGTTCAATCGGCATATACCAATCCCATGGATTTCACATAGAGTTTTATATACTTGAATGGACTGAGATTCTTTCACTACCATTTTCCGTCTTCACAAAGGAACTCAAAAGGCTTTTTAGGAGGCAAATTGAATAAATTTATTGTAGAACTTTCTGGCACATTCCAGTTTCATGAGGACTTTTCAGAGAAGTGTTAATTAAGTAAATGAACTAAAAAAACCTATTTTTCAAAGAAAAATTATAAAATTTTTAAATTTTCTCAAACTTTTCTAATGAAAAAAGTTCTGCTGTAGACTTTTTCAAGTAAAATAAATGTTAGCGTTTTCAATATTTCCGCCAACGACCTTTTACCGTTTTCCAAACCGGGTGATTACGAAATGTGTGTGTTTTGTTTGTTTTCTGTCTGTTGGGACAGGATGAGTATTAAATTAAATTTCTGTGCATTCGTTTTAATTTCGATTAAAGTTTTTCTTTGCTGTTTTGTTTTGTTATGTTTTCCTAAAAGCAGTTTTCAGTTTCTAAATTAATATTGAGTATGTGTGTGTGTTAGTGACTGTTAGTTAGTTAGTTAAGTACCATTCGATTTGTATGTGTGTTGTGTGTGTATAGTCTCAATTCGATTTCCGTTTCCCAAAACAAATCATAGAAATAATAAAAGGAAATGTTTATAAGAAGATGCTCAAGCAATTATTTTTTTTTTTTTTGAGTGTGTATGTGGGTGTGTTAAGATTTTATAGGTTTTGGATTTTTGGAGTTGGGTTTTTGTTGTTTTTGTTAATAAATACATTTACATATAGGCAATTGTTTGGTTGTTTTTATTAAAGTTGACGTAGTTTTTTGTTTGTTTCTTTTTTCTTTCTTTTTTAATATTATTTTGAAGTTGTGGTTGCCGTTGTTGTTGTTGTGGTTGGTTTTGTGTTGAAATATAAATTCACAGATAGTATATATATGAAGTAGTTGCTCTTCTCCCGGTATTTGTGGTTGTTGTTCTTAAATTTGGTTTATATCAATTACACATACAGACATCATCTCAAAATTCGTTAGACTAAATCAATGTATATAAGTATGTTTGTTGGTATGTATGTAGGCTTGTGTTTAAGTATTTATGTTTTTAAGTATGTATGCATGTATTTGTGTGTGTGTATGTATGTATGTTGTAGTTAGGTTGTGTATTTTGTAGTTGTAGAAATTTTTTGTCTTGAAAATTTCCCAATATTTAGCTCGTTTGTTTTTCATCATCATCATCTTCTTCTTCATCTTCGTCGTTTTCTAAATAGATTTAGTTCCTAAATTAGTTTTGGTGTTTTGGTTTTCTAACTCTAACTCGGTTTGCCTACTTTCGGTTTCCCTCGCTTCATGCTTTTCATAGTCCTCCAGCTATTGTCTGTGTGTCCATTTCCATTTCCGTTTCCACTTTTTTAAATTTTCCTTTCTCTGCTTTTAAATAAATTCTAAATTTCTTTATACTGTACTACTTGGTTACTTTGTTATCTAATCTATATATTATTAAATTATTAATTATTCAGATTAATAGGAATTTGTTTAATTAATTCTTGCATTATCTTCTCTATGTCTATATATTTATATATATATGTATGGTAGGTATTCTATAATTTGAATTCTTGTTCTTGTTCTTTAGACTTTATTTGATTTTGGTTGCTTTGCTCTATTTTTCTTTGTTTCTGTCTTTCTTCATTTTAAGCGCTTTCGCTGTCGCCTTCGCTTTAATTGTTAGATTTGATTTGAACGAATTGCGGCTTATGCCATTAATTTATTAATTAATTAATTGTTTCGATTTTGTTTAATTGGTTTACTCTTTTAATTCTCATAAAAAAATGTAACAACTGGAAGTGGTGTTTAGTGTGCGAATTGTTTAGTTATCTTCGGTACCTTCGTTCGTTATCGTCATTATATATAGTAATTATATTCATTTATATATATATATATAGTTATATAAAAAAATTCCCATAGTACTTATATGTTAATTTAATTGAATTGTTTTCTTCTTCTTGATGTCATTGTTGTTGTTTTTTAATACAATTTCATAATGAAATCTAAAGATCGTTGCCAAGTTTTTCATGCTGCTAATTTTTGTTTTAATTTTTTTTTTGACAAAATTTTTAAATAAATAAATCAAATGAAAGTATGTAGGTTTGTATTTATGTATGTGTAAGTATGTATGATGTTATTGTCTTTGATTTTTTATGGCCATCTTTTCTTTATTCAAAACTTTTTTAAAATCTTTTCCTATTTTTTGTTAACCAAGAAATAAACTCTGTTTTTGGTTTAGTTTAGCCCACACAAATCTTTCAAATTCATACCTTACCACAGTATTTTTCATTAGCTTTGACCTGGTTTTTTGCTGTAATTTCAACTACTTTTCATTCGTTTTATTTTGTCTCAGAGCATTTGGCTTACACACGCTGTGTTTATCAAATTGATTGATATCTTGGTAGTATCTTTTCGGTTAATCTAACTAAATATGTTGTTTTGCCAGCAAGCAGCGGTGATTTAAAATAAAACGTAGTACGTGATTTAAAACACTTGTTTTCAATATATTGTTATTGCTTTAGAAAATGGAATTTGCTAGCACATTTGTTCCTAGACACACATGCATCTGAGGCAATCAGAAACCTAATAAGGCCAGTATAATAGTTTCCTATGAATTATTGAGATTGAAAGAAACCCTATAAGACAGAGGAGATGATTTGCTTTTGTAAACGATTTTGAAATTTACTCGCTAAATAAGAGTGTAGCTTCTTACTCAGATTTGTCTTCCTGATCCATTTATTAAAACCTAATGGGTAACAATGTTGCCACCTTATCAAGTCTAATATTTCTAATATTTCTAATATTCGGAATATTTTCTCACTTCTACCCAGACTGTGAAAGGTTGGCACGAAAGGTTTATTACTTTCTGAAATTTTGAACGTATTCCATAAACTCAGCCAAAAGTGAACCACAAATTCTATAAACATTAACTAAAATTAAAGAAATTTTTCCATTATCTATTGGGTAACAATGTTGACACCTTATCAAGTCTTTTAATCTCAAACGAACAGGCCTAATATTCGGAATATTTTCTCCCTTCTACCCAGACTGTGAAAGGTTGGCACGAAAGGTTTATTACTTTCTGAAACTTTGAACGTATTCCATAAACTCAGCCAAAAGTGAACCACAAATTCAATAAACATTAACTAAAATTAAAGAAATTTTTCCATTATCTCAAAGGCATACTTTTTGTTGAAATTTCATTCTGTTTATGTTTTTGTTGTACTTAATTGACTATGAACCAAAAATATTGTGCGTTTTACCAAATTTTAGAATTAATATTAACTTTAAAATGAGTTAAAATTAAATAAAATTACAAGTAAATAGAAGTGTTCATTATTAACTAAAAACTTTGTAAATTTGTCCAAATTTTGGGCAAACGCGAAACATAAAATACGTTCAAGATGAAGTTTTAAAGGAATTTTTGTAGACTCGATTAATCATGAACTCTAAAAGTAATTTCACCAATTTTAAAGAAATAACAGAACTTTAAAATCGGTTCAAATGAATTAAATATGATCTTGTAAAAGAATTTTTCATTATGGACTCAAAACTTTTTAATTTTTAACAATTTTAGGACAAAACCGAAACTTATAATAGGGAATTCTTATAAATGTGGCTCATTATGAGTTATTGTACTCATTTTAAAGACCTTAAATAAGTTCAAATGAACTAAATAAGAACTTGTAAAAGAATTATTCATTGTGAATTCAAAACTAAGTAAATTTTACCAATTTGTTTTGTAAACTTAGTTCATTTTTATCTCAAAAAGTATTTCTACCAATTTTAAAGAAATAACAGAACCTTAAAATAAGTTCAAATGAACTAAATAGGAACTTGTAAAATAACTTTTATTTATGAACCTAAAACTTTGTAAATTTGACCAAAACGAAATTTAAAACAAGGTCACGATGATCTTCTAAATGAATTTTGGCAAACTAAGTTCATTATGAACTCAAAAAGTGATTTTAAAAATTTAAAGAAATGACAGAACCTTAAAATAATTTCAAATGAACTAAATATGAACTTGTGAAGGAATGAAAAGATTATGAACATAAAACTTTGGGAAATTAAAACAAGGAATTGACATGAACTTGGTTCATTATGAACTCGAAAAGTAATTTTACCAATTTTAAAGAAAAAGAAAAAAAGAACGTCAAAATGAGTATAAATGAATAAAAT
The DNA here is from genome assembly GCA_947397865.1 of Polietes domitor. Lineage (NCBI taxonomy): Eukaryota > Metazoa > Arthropoda > Insecta > Diptera > Muscidae > Polietes > Polietes domitor. Next base: position 141,749,478 of record OX377622.1, on the reverse strand, counting down.
ATGAACTTGTAAAAGAATTTTTCATTATGAATTCAAAACTTTGTAAATTTTACCAATTTTAGGGCAAAAACGCAACCAAAAAAATAAGAAACTCTAACTTCAGCAAGAGTTTATTCAATTCAATGATAAATAATAGAAAATACGTACTTTTCGCTGTTTGCAAAATTGGAGCGTTTTCAAACTCAAGAACGGAAGTTTAGTTTGTTAAATGGAAAGGGAAATTTGATATTGAAAATTAAAAAATAAAGAAACGTCACAAAAAGGCACAAATGAGAAATGAGTTAAAAAAACTTTTTTTTTCGAAATATTCAATTGTTCACTCGTCACAACGAATTCGCCGTGCTACAGAAATGAGCGAGAAGTCATTTCTTCCTAAATTGAGTATTTTGGATTATAGTCAATTCGATTTTCTATTTTTCTTCCCCTAATCGCCGCAAACTAAAGTTCTGTTCTTAAATTTTCACCATAAAACATTTTGCCATCTTTAGTTCAATTTTAGAAATTTCAAATATTTTTACAACAAAATTCCATATTGAAAATTAAACCTATTGTGAAGCTTTAGAAAGAAAGGAAAAATTCTTAGTTTTGTTGATTATTCCAATTTTGAGAAAATTCCAAAAAAAATTGATTTTCCTCGTATACGAACCTTTCGCAGCCTTGGTACTATAGAAGCTTCCTGATCCAGATAATACGATTAGAATTTCATTAGAATTAGAAATTGGAATTTCTATATTGAGTGGAGATATAATCAAAATTTTGATGAATGATGATATTTTCAGTCAATAGAGAAATTAGAACAAATTCTCAAACTTAATTTTTAAGTAGAAACTGTCGGATTGTAATAATAATGATAACCTGACAAATCCGGTAATATGAAGCTGCTAATCATGAATATGAGTGACATAGAAAATTCCTCCCGTCTCTACAATCTGTTAAGAAATATGATCGCTGCTGGCCATTTTGGAGATCATGACGTTATGATTGCAGCTAATCATAATATTATGATACAATTAATACCTGCTGGTATATTTGTAGATCATGGTACTATGATTGTAGGTAATCATAATATTATGATAATATTATGATACCAATCACATGACGATATTCAAATATCAAATGTCCAACCATAACTGCTACCTTAAGTCATTCCCTTCAGTATTAGTTTTCCCCCTCCGGAAGCACAATGTTGTTGTTATATGATATGGAATCTGTAAAGATATAAAACAAAAAAGTACAAAATATTAACATCATGTTATAGGAGTATGTCGATTTAGATAAAGTGTTTACCTCTTGGGATAAATTCCATAAATCACGACGTGATTGTCCATTATGTCCTCTGGAGAATGTGGCAGCTATAGGGGGGATGATGTTCAGCAATTATCAGCTTCTCATCCTTGGGGATGTTGTTTCTTTGTGGTTAGTACTTCGCGATTCCAAAAGTCGGTTTGATCATGGAGCCACGTTCATCTTATTTACTCTAAATAAATCTAAGCCTACAGTATACAGACTGGACGATTTTCCCTGATTATTTTCATATTAAATGATTTAAACTCAAGCTTCGTCGTTTAATAGGCTGTTTCCACTACGGTCGCTTCCACGTCCGCGTCCAATAATCAATGAACGCGCGTTAAAGCCTATACAAAAATCATAGGCAGTTAGGTATGGGAAAAAGTCGCGTTCATATTGGACGCGTTTTCCGATAAGTCACGTTTACTATAAATTCGATTATTTTTGCAATCGAAACCCACCCATACCTATTAATGGCAACACCGCAAATTGCACATCGCTATTAAAACAGCTGTTTATCAGCATAAACATAAACAACCACAGCCAAAATGCAGCAGCAGCGCTGCTACTGCACATTTCCATTAGGCGCAATACCATTTGATCCTCATTTTCCACTGCGGTTAGCAAAATAATATCATTTAACTCCATGATAATGTCACAACAAAAAAATATTAAACTTTTCGCATCGCAAAAAAAAAAACAAATTAACGCAAACAGCTGTTTGAACGCAAACGTGGACGCAAAACACAATGGAAACACCATTAAAATTTTTCGATAAATCGTTGACGCGGACGTGGAAGCGACCGTAGTGGAAACAGCCTATAAGTAATATAGCAACTATCAATTTATAAACTATTATCTAGGGGCGTTTACACAAGCACATTAATTGTACAATTTGCAATCTAGATCTGTGAGATTTTTGCATAACAGTTAAGTAACTAATATCTGAAGTCTGATTCCGGTTTTGTGAACCACTGTTTAGATTCAACTGTTAAACCTTATGTTCCTTCAATAATTGCTAACATTCGTAATCTACTTTCGAGTTGTACGATAAATCTTTAAGTGTAAACTCCCCTTCTAATTTATAAACTCAATATTAATGCCCAGTTATTCAGTCAGAGATCATCTCATTGTTTAAAGCTAAAACCACTACCAACACATGTTTTTACATTGATTTTACATGTGTCCTTTAAACCTGAGTGAAAAACTGGGCATACGAATATATTCTTCCTGTTAGATTTAAGAGATTTAGCCCCAAATTCATAATAATTTATGATGATATATAAACCTGTAATAAATTACTATGAATTTGGCAGATATATTTAATTATTTTAACGAATTTAAAGCTTTTGAAAAGTGTTGCAAATCTTGTCCTCTGTCTTATATGTTTAGTATTATTTTCTCTTTTAAACTTTAACTAAAACTTCTTATTTCTTTAATTATATTTATATGATTTATAATTATGTTTATAAAAATTATAATCATAAATCACATGATTTCATAATTCTCCGTTTTGTTTTGTGAGTCTTCGGATAATCATCATTTTGGGTTTAAGTCTTTTGTTTCTGTAAGCTAAACATCAAATGGTTTAAACCCAGAACAAAGATTATCTTCTTCATATGAAATATTACAACTTAATCACAGGTTTTCAGACCATACCAAGTATTCGCTTCAGATTTCCTTGATACGTTGGATCTAGTATTTGAGTTTGAAATATTTAATGGATTTAAACCCAGACCTAAAAACCTGTTAAACTCAAAAACTCGACCTGGATACACATAAAAATTCTTCATGAGACCAGTTTTCGGTAAGTTCAACTGGTTTTACTTTTTTGAAAAGGTTTAATCTGGATCTGTGTAGACGTGAATAATTTTGTTTTAAATACTGTGTCAAATTTTCTCTCTGTGTACTCGTGTTATTCAGTTGAAAATTAAAGGCTGGTACGTAGCTCTCACGAAAATTTCGACACGGAAAATAGTAGTGTAGCCTTAACTAAGGGCCAGTTTATGTAACTTTTTTTCGTTCGCCTGAGAAGAACTATAAATAATTACATGAATTCTATAAAACGTAGATAAGAAATATTTTAGGTACGAGCTTTTTGCCTGCTTTTCTAGAGACACAGCGAGTTATAGACTTATGTAGCTTAAAGATTTCTCGTAAAAATTTTAATCGTTCGCCGTAGACGCTACAGCTACAGAAACATTCCCCAGTTCCATTGGTTTTAATTTTACTTTTTTCAAAAAGGTTTAAACCAAGTCTCTAAAACTGGTCCTGTGCAGATGTGAAAATGTTGTTTTTTTTTTAATACTGCGTCCCATTAACTAAATTTTAACTTTTTACTTTATAAAACTATTTGTTTATTTTGACTCAGGTTCCAGAACGCATTTTTGTTTACTCAAAAGGCCTGTTTGATTGGGCTTACTAGCTTAATTTTTGTATGGAAGTATATACTCGCTTAACAAGAAAGTAGCTTGCTACTCTCTTAGTGTTGCTGCCAGATTTTTCTTGTTGATTCATTTAAGAAAAGCCAATTGATAGCAACGTTGTAACCTTATCAAGTATCTGAACTGTAAGCTGGTAAACTCATTCGAAAGAACGTCAACATATGTCACAGTGTTGTATTCGGTTGTAGATTCTCGTCAATGGTTTTGGACAATTTTAAGAAACAATAGGCCTGTTCGATTGGGCATACTAGCTTAATATTTGTAATATTTGTTAGTATTTGCAAAATCAATGAAAGAAAGATTAACCTGGGTTTAGGTGTAATTTTTAAATTAAAAATGTGTAATTCAAATTCTGATTGCCTCAAAACAAAGCTCAAGTTTCAAACATAAAATCTTTCTTTTAAATAATTTTTAGATTTGTACTGTTTGAAAATTATTAAAAAAATAGAATCTACAAAATAATTGAAGTATTTCTCACTACCTGGAAAGTATTCTAGAAACTTCCTTGTTTCAGTTTCAAACATAAATTATTTCGTTTAAATAATTTTTGAAATTTGAATTAGTTGTCGCGAGCTTAGCAATGCTGGTCAAGTTTTTCGGTGAAAGAAAGATTGACCTGGGTTTAGGCTTAATTTTTAAATTACAAAATGTGCTCTAGCAACTAACTGCAAATCCTGATTGAATCAAAACATTTGTCCAGTTTCTCAGTCCAAGATAATCTTAGTTTACTATTTGGAATAATCTCGAAACAATTTCCAAGAAAAGTAATCTTAAAATGAAAATCTGGACCCGGTAGCTATTTCGCACTATTCACTTTGTAGGGGTTTGAGACACACGAAATATTTGCACAAAATGGGGCTTTGCACAAAATTATGAATTTGTGAGGCATCTCTAGAGTATGTTATAGCCTTTTCAAACTGCATGTGCAATCGGTCAATTTCAGCCTGAAATGACAGAAGATCGATTTTCAAATGTCAAATGGGATCTGACATTTGTAAATCGACCTTACGTCATTTCAGCTAAATATCGCATGTTGTGTGAAAAGGCTTTTAAGTATTTTCCACTGCAGGTTTTGCCAAATATTTGGTGTGTCTAAATCCTCCATAATAAAACTAGTCAAAGATATATCGATAACAATCGATTTCTGATCTTCTTGGTTAACCTAAACATAAACGCCAACGTAAGCAGTATACGAACGTACGAGTAAGAACGTAAAGCCGTAACTAATCAGTCATTGCTTGATTAAGTCATAAACGTAATTTTGTGTGAGTGAATGAGTGTGTGTGTGTGACTGGTTGTAATTTTTTGGTAGTAAAATCATGGACATAAACTTAAGAACTTGGTTAAATTGATTGTTAAATTTTTGGGGGGGAAAAGGCATAATTGTCTAAGTACATCATAATTGTTGTTCGTCTTCTTCTTGTTGTTTTTTTAATTATAACTCTAACATAGCTAAGGTCCTAAATCGTTTAACGTCTTTTTTTTTAAATACAAATATTGCCCTAGGATTAGTGGCAACACCCTTTACATACACGGTAAGTTTGTCTGTTTGTCTCTATAATGCTAGTTTGTGTTGCTTTTCTGGTTTTTCTTCTTCTTGGATTAGGGAGGCAGGGCAAGTAGGTGCAGCAGATATATATATATCGCAATATATATATATATTCAATATATATCAAATTTTGTTAGAAATCTTTAATGACTATTGCGCTATGTTTTGTTTGTTTTGTTTTCTAGATTTAAGTAATTCTCGAATAGTTAATCTTTTTCTCAATCTTCCAACTTATTTTCTTTGCTTTGCTTAACTCTTTTTTAACAGTCGGTTATTTACATACATACAATATTCGAATTTGTGTGTGTGTTAGTGTGTGTGTGGAAGGGGGGGGGGGAGTGTTAGTACTACATAAAACATAGCCATTACATTACAGTTACGCATTATAGCCGCCAATGTTGCGCAAGCGTAACATGCGCTTACGCTCCCGATTAATTTTGATTTTCGCAATGCGTATGGACTCGGGCAGAGCAGAGGTGGCCGACGAATAGCCGCTGATCATGGTGAAGCGGCTGGTGCCGCCCGTCTTGTGCAGCTCGTGGTCATTGGCGTTGACGTGGTCGTTATCCATCAGATCGGGATACATGCTGATGTTGTCGAGACTGTCGATATCGATGTCGCCGGCCTCGTTGCGCACATAGGTCAGTTGATGAAATGGCGTTGCCAGCAGTCTTTGGGTTGATTTGCGCAGTGTTTTCCGTGTCGTTGTGGTGGCGACCGACGGCGAGGGCGACGCCAGGCTGGCCGCCGCCGCTGCCATGGTTGAGCTGTACGTGTTGCCCGCATGATTGAGCTCCGACGTGTCGGTATCGGTGACGGCGTTGTGGCTTTCGTGTTTCGTGTTGATATTCTTGTCGGCCGTCAAGAGGGCGTCCTGATCGTAACTTAGCGTGGGCTGTGCTTCAGTTAGCACAACAGTGGACTTAGTGCTGGTTGTTGTTGTGGTCGTTGAGATTGCTTCTCTATCTGCCCCGCCAGATGCCGCTTTCAATTTGTGATACGTTCCTTGGCCACCTTGGTCGCTGTGGTGCATTATTGTTGGGTGTTGGTGATGGCCACCATGGCCATGTGTGCCATGCCGATGTCTACTTACTTTGTGGTTACCGGTAATGGGTGCAGTTCTGGTGGCATAAATGTAATCAGTCATCAGTTTACTTCCACTCACAGTGGACGCTTGGCTCTTCGTTGAAGGTGCATGTGGCTCAGTGCTTTTTGTAGGTGTCACATTTAATGCTCCAGACAACAACTCCTCCTCCTCCAGCTCCTCCTCATTGAGGCTGGGCGTACCCACCATCACCTCCTCACCGGAAGCTTCCATAACAGACTCACTGTCATCCAACTCACTGTCATCACTGGCAGATGTGCTCGTGGCTGTGGAATTTTCCAAATCTACCGCCACCAGGCTGTGGCGGTGGGCCGTGACATTGACCTCTTCCGCAAAGCCCTGTGCCAGAGCTTTGGTAACGTCAACGTCGTCAGCGAGGTGTCGATTTGAACCAGTTTCCGTTTCGCTGAAAGTTGAGGTATTTGTTGTTGGCGCCCCTAAATCGATGATCATGGCTGTGGGTGATATGACCTCATCGATGATGCTATTGTCGCTGTGAGCTGTGGCGGAGAAGGCTGACGTTGGAAATGGCAGTGGCATTAATGGCAACGGGTTTTTACTTATATCATAATGTGAAGGCAATGCGGATGCGGCTGATGAGGCTTCCACGGCCGCTGGCCAGCTGGAAGAGTCATCTTTTTCATATGAGGCCACTGAGGTCGAGGCATAGTCCGCGTTCTCTTCCAATTCCGGTGTGGAGGCCGAAGGATACCAGGTCTCCCAGCTGGGCAAACTAGCCGATGTGGGTTTCACCGCAGCCGGCAAGGCCACCGGCGACATGTCACTGTTGGTCCATGTCGTGTAGTCTGTGGTCATGAACTCCTCATCATCGTAGGCTGGCAAGGTGGCCACATGACCCAGGTGATGTTTGGCATGTCCAGTTTCGGCCGAGTGAACGCTTTCATGCTCATGCAGCTGCTCGCTTTTATGGAACGTATGTTTGCGATGGGGCTTTCTTCGCCGCCCCTTGCGTTTGTGGGCCACCGAGGTGGCCAACACGTCATGGTTGGTGGTCGTGGTGGTCGCTGTGGCAATCACCGTGGCTAAAGGTTGCACCACACTGGTAGGCTGGATGTCCAATTTCGGTTTCGTTGAGGCCGTGGCGGCCGCTTGCTCCGACGCATTCGTAGTCGATGTGGGCGTGGCCGTGGGCGTTGTCGTGGTAGACGCTGCTGTTGGACTAGGACTAGTAGGAGTAGTAACACGCGCCCGATGATGTGTTCTGGTCTTTTGCTTCGCATCGTGATGATGTCGCCTGGAGTCGTTGTTGTTGTTGCTGTTGTGATGGTGCCTGGTCTGATGGTGGTACTGAGGTTGAGAGTGGTTATGATGTTTTCCCGTATGGTTGTGGCCACCATACTGGCTTAATTCTACATTTTGCCTAGAACTATTTAAGTAAGTGCTATTTTTGGGATCGCCGCTTAAACTGTGGCCGCCGCCGCCGCCGCCGCCGCGCATCTGTTGCAGACGCTGCTGTTGATGCTGCCTCTTCCGGTTGTTGGCATTGCCGTTGCCGTTGTTATTGTGGACTTTGGGCTTCTTGTTGGCATTGTGCCGGCCGCCGCCGCCGCCGCCTCCATGTTCCGCCTCCTCCGAGCGATGTTGATTTCGATGGCGATTGGGACGTCCGCCGCCACTGCCACGGCCCAAATGACCACCGCCGCCACCACTATGCTCGGCTGTGATTTTGGACGTTTTCGTGGTGGCCCGCGACCTGGGTGCCGGATTGTGTTGATGGAAAAATTGATCGGTTGGTATTTTGGTAAACATATAACAGGCATCGTTTACAGTTTTCTTGGGACCCACGGCTCTACCGCGTTGCGTGAAGCCGATGCGTCGCAGCTCATCGACAACGGACCGGAACACGAAATAACCGTGAACAATGGCTTCGTTGAAATAGCAGGTATCTTGGAGTTCTTTCTATAAACAAAAAGGGTGGGAAGGGAAGAGAAAAGAGAAGAAGAAAGACAGAGAGAAAATAAAATAAACGATAACAGATGATATTTCATTAAAATACGTCGTCGTGTCGTGTTCACACGTGTGTGGTGAGTGTCGTTGGCGGTGCGGCTGATGTGGTGAGAAATGGAGCAAAGGCACAACACTTCCTCCTCACTTGAAATGTCATAAAAACCTGCAATTGCAGCCATAAAAAGCGGCCGTTAAAACATACAATTGAGGAGCGTCTGCGTGAATGCCTCAACTTCGCCCAACGAATAAGAGTGCGATTGCTCGACTGGATGTGTGTGGCGTGCGTGCCACTGGCACTCTGGAGTGACTGGGACCGATACATTTGACTTTGACACTAAACATTCACACACACACACACGTGCGCACAAAGTGTTTATTTATAAAACACTCGAAATTTCCACAGGTTTAGTTTACATAACGACCTCCTGCCCCTCCCCCTCCCCCGGCCTCAACACCCTCTCCACAAACATCTTCACCCCGTGTGTGTGTATGAGTGTTCTTCATCTTCATCCTCTTGTGCCTACTTCTGGTACCCTTTCTAAATATTTTGATACTGTTTTCGAGTGGTGGCAGTGGCAGAAGAATCAATAAAGTTCGAACGCACAGATTACATGCGTTCGCCACGGTTTCCAACCAGCCAGCCATCCACCAGCCCCACAACACCAGCCCATCCATCCACTTGCTAGCCTTATCCCCAACGCTTTACATACATTTTGAAGTGAAGGGCAATGGAATGTTAAGTTGTTTCAAGCTGATTTTGCTGTTGTTGTGGTTTGCTTGTGATTTTAATATTTTTTTTTGTTTTTTGTCTTCCCCGTATCGGTTTCGGTTTCATGATGATACCGAGCAAAGGATTTTGAAGATGTTTCCTTTTGTTTTTGTAAAAAGCTAATTTCCATTGATTTTTCCGGCCGATTATTTGTGTAGGGAGGGAGAGGGAGCATAAATTATGCTGTCATCAAGAGAAATTTCAGTTCAGGGAGCAGCAAAAAAAATACCAGACCGAGGAGCTTTTCATAACCCGCAAATGAATACTAATTCAATAGACCACAATTTGTTTCCAGGTCAGGTCTTTAGGGTGAATAGGGACGGCAGGTTTAAGTGAATTTATCGAGCTTAGGTCGTTAAAAAGGGGTTGGTATAGATTGGGGGCGAGTCAGGCCATTTTATTACCCTTTTGGGTTACCAGAAACTTGACACGCGGCCAGAAGGTCTATTCAATAGAAAATATATGACTTCCGCAATCCGAAAAAAGATAAAAGTCAAGGCTTCGGAAGAGATTTCATTTCAGGGAGCAGCAAAAAAGTACCAGCCCAAGGAGCTTTTCATAACCAGCAAATGAATACAAATTCAATAGACCACAATTTGTTTCCAGGTCAGGTCTTTAGGGTGAATAGGGACGGCAGAAGGTCTCTTCAATAGAAAATATATGACTTCCGCAAACCGAAGAAAGATAAAAGTCAAGGCTTCGGAAGAGATTGTAATAAAATTCGGAATAAAAAGGGTTTTAGGGTGAATAGGAACGGTAGGTTTAAATGAATTTATCGAACTTAGGTCGGGGACTGGGGCAAATCAGGCCATTTTATTACCCTTTTGGGGTACCAGAAACTTGATAAGCGGCCAAATGGTCTCTCCAATAGGAAATATGTGACTTCTGCCAACTGAAGGAATATAAAAGTCAGGGCTTCGGAGGAGTGCGAAATAAAATTTATTGTCTATTTAGAAGCTTTCTCTACTAAAGTAGGAGAGAAAATATTTATTTTGCTCCGGAGGAGATCGGAATAAAATTTGTTGTCCCTTTGGAAGGTTTCTCATGTCAAATGTATCTTAATAATTATTATTTACTCTCAATTATTATTATTTATTCTTCCGAGTAAAGTGGGGTGGCTTAGGAGAGAACTGAAGAGAACAAACTTAAATTGGTTCGGAGGAGATGGAAATAAAAGTTATCGTCCATTTGGAAGTTTTTTTCTTGTAAAACAGGAGAGAGCATATTTAATTTGCTTTGGAGGAGACAGGAACAAAATGTATTATCTTGTCAAATGTATCTCAATTATTATTATTTACTCTTCCGAGTAAAGTGGGGTGGCTTAGGAGGGAACTGAAAATAGCGACGTAATTTGCTTCGGAAGAGTTCGAAATAAAAGTCATCATCTCTTTGGAAGTTTTCTCTTGTAAAGCGAATTGGCTTAGTAGGGAGCTGAAGAGAGCATGCTTAATTTGCTTCGGAGGAGATCGAAATAAAAGCTATTGTCTCTTTGAAAGTTTTCTCTTTCTAAAGTGGGATGGCTTGGAGGGAGCTTCGGAGGGGATCGAAATAAAAGTTATTCTCTCGTTGGAAGTTTTCTCTTTCTAAAGAGAGCCAACCCACAGGAGGGAGCTGAAGAGAGCATACTTATTTTCCTTCGAAGGAGATCGAAATAAGTGTTATTGTGTCTTTGGAAGTTTGCTCTTGTTAAATGTATCTCAATTATTATTATTTACTCTTCCGAGTAAAGTGGAATGACTTAGGAGGGAGTTTATTTGCTTCGGAAGAGATCGAAATAAAAGTTATTGTCTCTCTGGAAGTTTTCTCTTTCTAAAGTGTGATGAAGAGAATTTGCCTCGGAGGAGATCGGACTACAATTTATTGTCTCTTTGGAAGTTTTCTCTTGTCAAATGTATCTCAATTACTTTTATTTAGGAGGGAGCTGTGGAGATCATACTTCATATGAATTTTGTTTACTTACCATTCCAACAAGTTTCCAATGATCGTTGAAACACAGGTACCTTTGTGTTTCCTTTGCATACAGTGCTATTTTGAAATTTTCCTTCACAAAATCCGGGCGGCCGACTATTGTTATATTTTCTGGAAATATAAAAAGACAAACAAATTATAAACTTGAACATTTAAAGTGATATTTATATAAATATGAGAGTATAAAGTGGGTTTTTAGAGTTTAAATATTTCTGAGGTTCCTTTTTGGCTCAATGGATATGTTAATTAGCAAAATTGTGGCATTTGAAGTGAAGAGAGTCGACGAGAGATTCACAAGGCACCCTTACATCCATAAAAACCATGGTCGATTTAAGGCCCCAACGCTAGACAATGGGACTTCCAGAATGCTCCACATTCCAGAGAGATGTAAAAATGAGCTGGGGTAAGATATACCACAAAGTAGTTTTACATTCGCTGACAAGAGGCTAGGAATTTGCTATAAATTTCTTTATGTGAAAGAGGCTGTTTTTGTTTTTCTTTTAAAAAATCTGCATTTTGGACCTGGCAAAATATCCTCAATGAAAATATTTCTTCTAAATTTTCTTCATCTAATTTTTTAAAATTATTATTATCAAATCAGAAATAATTTTGGGCTTGTTGGCTTCCGAAAAAATACCGTTTTCGGTCCAAAAAAAATATATAAAACCACCCAAATATCCATATTCTTCAAGGAGACGATTTTTGGATTTCATGGCTACGAATTTGAAATCAGCTTTTATCTTACTTTAGAAACCATCTCTGCTCTAACCATTCCAATCTGCATATATTTCTTATAACTCAATATTCAGAGTTGCCAGATTTCAAACATAATCATTGTTTGCATTGTATCTACATAAAAATGTTACTTTAACATCCATGTTTTTTTAATTAAATATTAAACACACGATACAACATGATACGATATGCAAATTGTCCTAATGTCATAATTGCAAAAATCCAAGGAAATTCTTTGGGAGCTCCCCCTCCAGAACAAATTTTCCAATGAAAGAAAAAAATCAATTCCACGGCCAGTAATTAAATTGTAAAATGTAAATGTAAGAAAATGAAATTGTGCACCACAGAGAACATGCATTAAAAACACCAATCTCGAGAGGTACAAACTAATAATGACAGAAGAAAAAAGATGACTCCGACAGACTCCGACGTTATAGAAAACCTGATACTCTTGTAATACATGGACTGGGGTAAGGGGAAGCGTAGAAATCGTCGACAACAGCACTACGAGTGCCATCAACAACAAACAACATATTAATTTGGCTTTCAATAGTTTATTGATCTCAGAGATCACGGTGTAACCAAGTCAGTCAGCCTGTGAGCAAGTTATCGATCGTTCCATCAGCTTGTGGGGCTGTTGTCTATGCGTAGTATGTAAGTACATGTGTGTACATGTGTGCATGTATGTATACTCACTCGTACGTATTTTTGCTAAATGGAAGATAAATATTTGTGTTTTTGAAACTGTAGAAATATGCAAATAATAATTTTACTTAGCCTAACACAACGCAGCGTCATCATTATCACGATACGTTACGATACGATCGTCATGATCATGATCATGATTGTGCGATTGTCCGCAAACACAACACATGTGTGTGGTGTACACACTCACCCGAACGTACGTACCACCCAACAGCCGTGTTCATGCGCAAACACTTACGCATGCTCAGTAGAAGAAACACTTATGCGGTTACAAGTAACCGAGTGATAGGGAGGGAGTGTGTGAGCGAGAGAGTGCGCACGAACAGAAACGAAAACAACAGCAGCAGCCGCGTAACTAGAAAACGCGGCTGATGATCACAATGATGATGCTGAAGCTGATGCTGGTGCTGATGGTGACGATGATGGCGATGATAATAGCTGGCGGCGGGCGGTGTTGTGAGACATGTGGGGTGGGTTTTAAATAAATAAATACTACTACGGCGGTATACCGTAATTTACACAATATTCAATATTTCATATTTAAACAAAACGCATCAACAACTACTGCTGCTACACACATTCATAGAGCCACACTCTAGCAAGCTACAGTATCCAGCTGGGAAATTGCGAAAGATATTTTATTTTGAATTAAATTTTCGAAACTTTATGAAAAACTCAAAATCAATTGGATATAAGTTTATACTCATATACTCAAATTCACCAAAACCAAATAATGTGCAAAAACATTGCCAAATTTGAAAATGGTTAATAAATAAAATAAATAAAATAAATAAAATAAATAAAATAAATAAAATAAATAAAATAAATAAAATAAATAAAATAAATAAAATAAATAAAATAAATAAAATAAATAAAATAAATAAAATAAATAAAATAAATAAAATAAATAAAATAAATAAAATAAATAAAATAAATAAAATAAATAAAATAAATAAAATAAATAAAATAAATAAAATAAATAAAATAAATAAAATAAATAAAATAAATAAAATAAATAAAATAAATAAAATAAATAAAATAAATAAAATAAATAAAATAAATAAAATAAATAAAATAAATAAAATAAATAAAATAAATAAAATAAATAAATAAAATAAAAAGATAAATAAAATAAATAAAATAAATAAAATAAATAAAATAAATAAAATAAATAAAATAAATAAAATAAATAAAATAAATAAAATAAATAAAATAAATAAAATAAATAAAATAAATAAAATAAATAAAATAAATAAAATAAATAAAATAAATAAAATAAATAAAATAAATAAAATAAATAAAATAAATAAAATAAATAAAATAAATAAAATAAATAAAATAAATAAAATAAATAAAATAAATAAAATAAATAAAATAAATAAAATAAATAAAATAAATAAAATAAATAAAATAAATAAAATAAATAAAATAAATAAAATAAATAAAATAAATAAAATAAATAAAATAAATAAAATAAATAAAATAAATAATAAACAAGAAAATAATTTAAATAATTTATTATTTCGTAGAACATTTTAATTCTTCTAATGTATTCTTATTATTATGTCTTTTTTGATCGACTTTTTTTATTTTTTCTATAAAAAGTTAAATTGATCCACAAAGAGAGGAGGTAGAGGTTTAAGATCTTCCACAATAATGATCCTTACAACAACGATTTTTTGTTGTACAAATCTTCTTTATTGTAAGAACCTTCATTGGTCCTCAAAACAGCCAACAGTCGCAGAATAAACCTATTTATTATTGATTAATTTTTTATTTTGGAAGGAATATATGGTTTTTGATGAAAATATTTGGATTGGACCTGAATTAAACCTCCTCAAACAGCTTTAAATGTAATAAATGCTGTAAATCCAGGGTAATGCTTAAAATCCAATCCAATCTAGTACGATTCGCTCCATTTATGGCAAGTTTGGCCACAATCTATTTTTTAAATACAAAAGAAGATCTAAATTTATTTGAAATCCAGGGAAATTTGAAAATTCAGTCCAATCTAGTAAGTTTCGCTGAGTTTTAAGTATGTTTTGACCTTTTTACATCATGTTTTTGGCTTTATAAAAAGGTTGGTTCTTTATAGATACGTAGGCGTATACTTACCATTAATAAAGGCTATTAAAAATGTTACGTATACGCAGTGATAAACGCATTGTTGCGTATTTATTTACTATCGCAGAGGAAATGAGATAAACCATCTAACATCCACATGAAAATAATATTTTGAATAATTCCTGGATTTATATGAAGTTCGATTCTCTTTTGTCAAATCAATGTACCTTTTGAAAAACGTAGCGAATATTAGACTATGATTAGCTAATGATTTATTTTGTTCTCATTTTTTTTAATAAAATAACATAAAATAAAAGTCGCTGCGAAGCCACCTGAACGAAACCTTTAGACAGGGTGGAAGTCATGATAGTGGTAGTCTGCAGCCAAGTAATAAATGTCACCATGTCATTTGTAAATAAATTTGCATTCTATTAAATATAGATGCAAAATGGCTTTGAGCCAGGACAATATCCCAGTTCAAATAAAAAAATACAGACGAAAAAAAGTAAAATAAATAAACATTTAAAACATTTTAAATCTTCGACATCATGTGGGGGAAATTAATATGCACGAGTTTTACTAAATTGATTTGAAGCTTCCTTTTTTCGGAAAACTCAACAATTTCACCCTTTTATCGGGTATATTAAAAAAGAACCTAAAATTGATAAAAAATGATCACAAATTTCTGGCAATTCGTAGTGAAATGAAAAATGGGTGACATTTTTCCGGTCGGCTACTGTACTATACTTACTTACGTACCCCTTGTGTTGTTGTCTATTAATTTTTAGTTTATAACTCGCCACATATCCCAGTAAATCTTCTTAATGTTTTACTGCAGACAGTTTTAATACAACGATATACGATACATACTATTTACATACTCGTACTTTGTAATGAATACATATGTATGTATGTACAAGGCATTATAAATAATGTGCATAGATTTGTAAGGCGATGGAAAATCTCCGTTGTTTGACTTGACAATCGTGCAAATTGCTGCTTACAAATTGACCTGCGGCTTAATAAGCCACACAGTATGCTGGGATTTGCCAGTTAAATACATACACATACATACATGTGTGTGGATGCGTGCGTGCCTGTGTGAGGATTGATCGATGTGCGATGTTTGTATGTGCGAACGACATGTTTACATTTGAATATTACAACGCATTGTCGCAATCAATAGAAAATCTTAAAGTTTTTTCTTTTTTATTTTCTACAAAATCAACAACAACATCGTCATAGTCATGTTGACATAAATCCATAGCTGCTATTCGGGATAGGGAAGCGTTTGGAGGTTTTTAAGACTTGGTGGCTGGGTCAATAACTCAGTGGCCGAAATGGCCAGGAAAGATTTCCCAGTTCAAATCAAAGAAAATTAAAAATTGGAATTAGAGGAGGGATATTAAGACTTTTGTTGATTCATTATGTAGACAACCTATCGAAAAGTAGCCTAAAAATAAAAAAGAAAAAAAAAATCATAAAAAAATGCCCGGAGCCCCCTTAAGAAGCCCATAAGGATAGCTATTTTTGGGAAAAATGTTGGAGAATATTATTGAGGGTCTGTCGTACACGTCTCCTCCCTAGGGGCTTCTTCGGGGCAGTTTTAGGGCTTTCTTTCAGAAAAAATTGTACAAAATAAAAAATGTAAGGGTTGAAGATAGATGTTAGGTATGTTCAGAGAAAATGCGGGGATTAAAAAAATATTGGGAGTCGAAAAATACAATTTGTGGAAAAAATCGAATATCGATGAATATAATATATCGATAAATGAATAATTAAAAATATGGAAGAATTCACCCTTTTTCGGAGTAAAATAAATAAATAAAACAAATGAAATAAAATAAACGAACAAATGAAAATATATAAAATAAATAAAACAAATAAAATAAAAAAAATAAATAAAATAAATAAAACAAATAAAATAAATAAAATAAATAAAATAAATAAAATAAATAAAATAAATAAAATAAATAAAATAAATAAAATAAATAAAATAAATAAAATAAATAAAATAAATAAAATAAATAAAATAAATAAAATAAATAAAATAAATAAAATAAATAAAATAAATAAAATAAATAAAATAAATAAAATAAATAAAATAAATAAAATAAATAAAATAAATAAAATAAATAAAATAAATAAAATAAATAAAATAAATAAAATAAATAAAATAAATAAAATAAATAAAATAAATAAAATAAATAAATAAAATAAATAAAATAAATAAAATAAATAAAATAAATAAATAAAATAAATAAAATAAATAAAATAAATAAAATAAATAAAATAAATATAATAAATAAAATAAATAAAATAAATAAAATAAATAAAATAAATAAAATAAATAAAATAAATAAAATAAATAAAATAAATAAAATAAATAAAATAAATAAAATAAATAAAATAAATAAAATAAATAAAATAAATAAAATAAATAAAATAAATAAAATAAATAAAATAAATAAAATAAATAAAATAAATAAAATAAATAAAATAAATAAAATAAATAAAATAAATAAAATAAATAAAATAAATAAAATAAATAAAATAAATAAAATAAATAAAATAAATAAAATAAATAAAATAAATAAAATAAATAAAATAAATAAAATAAATAAAATAAATAAAATAAATAAAATAAATAAAATAAATAAAATAAATAAAATAAATAAAATAAATAAAATAAATAAAATAAATAAAATAAATAAAATAAATAAAATAAATAAAATAAATAAAATAAATAAAATAAATAAAATAAATAAAATAAATAAAATAAATAAAATAAATAAAATAAATAAAATAAATAAAATAAATAAAATAAATAAAATAAATAAAATAAATAAAATAAATAAAATAAATAAAATAAATAAAATAAATAAAATAAATAAAATAAATAAAATAAATAAAATAAATAAAATAAATAAAATAAATAAAATAAATAAAATAAATAAAATAAATAAAATAAATAAAATAAATAAAATAAATAAAATAAATAAAATAAATAAAATAAATAAAATAAATAAAATAAATAAAATAAATAAAATAAATAAAATAAATAAAATAAATAAAATAAATAAAATAAATAAAATAAATAAAATAAATAAAATAAATAAAATAAATAAAATAAATAAAATAAATAAAATAAATAAAATAAATAAAATAAATAAAATAAATAAAATAAATAAAATAAATAAAATAAATAAAATAAATAAAATAAATAAAATAAATAAAATAAATAAAATAAATAAAATAAATAAAATAAATAAAATAAATAAAATAAATAAAATAAATAAAATAAATAAAATAAATAAAATAAATAAAATAAATAAAATAAATAAAATAAATAAAATAAATAAAATAAATAAAATAAATAAAATAAATAAAATAAATAAAATAAATAAAATAAATAAAATAAATAAAATAAATAAAACAAATAAAATAAATAAAATAAATAAAATAAATAAAATAAATAAAATAAATAAAATAAATAAAATAAATAAAATAAATAAAATAAATAAAATAAATAAAATAAATAAAATAAATAAAATAAATAAAATAAATAAAATAAATAAAATAAATAAAATAAATAAAATAAATAAAATAAATAAAATAAATAAAATAAATAAAATAAATAAAATAAATAAAATAAATAAAATAAATAAAATAAATAAAATAAATAAAATAAATAAAATAAATAAAATAAATAAAATAAATAAAATAAATAAAATAAATAAAATAAATAAAATAAATAAAATAAATAAAATAAACAAAATAAATAAAATAAACAAAATAAATAAAATAAATAAAAGATATATTTTATATATTTGTCTCCACTAGGAGCCACCCTGGGGCAGTTAAGGCGGTGGGAGCAAATTTTATAAAAAATTTATTTTGGTATGGGAGTAGTGGAGAAAGGAGGTATAAGTGTTGAGGAGGAGACAAATGTCGAGGAGAGAAAATTAATCGGGCCAGTCTCACACTTCTCCCCTCTAAGGGCTACTGGGGCCAGATTTGGGCCTTTCTTTTATAAAAAAATGCAAAAAAATAAAAAAAGTGTATGGTGACCACCTTAAGGGTTGAAGATAGTAGGTAGGAATGTTCTAAGAAATTATTGGGGATGAAAAAATATTGGGGGTCGGTCATACACTTGATTCCACTAGCAGCCTTCCAGGGGCAGTTAGAGCGGTGGGAGCAAATTTTATAAAAATGTAGCTTTTGTATGGGAACCCCCTTAAGGAGTGGAGATAGGGGACAAGAATGTATGGAAAAAATGTTGGGAAGCGAAAACTAATGGGGGTCGGTCTTACATACAAACCCTTTAGGGGTTAATCCGGGGACCGTTTTGGGTCATTCTTTCATAAAAAAAATTACAAAAAATAGACAAATGTAAGGGGACCACCTTAAGGTTTGATGATAGAGGGTTGGTATGTTCTGAGAAAATATTGGGGTTGGGAATACATTTTAATCCAATAAGGGCCTCTCTGGGGAAGTTAGAGCGGAGGGAGCAAATTTTATAAAAAATGTAATTTTTGTATGGGAGCCCTTTTAAGGAGTGGTGATAGGGGGTAAATATAATTGGGGAAAATGTTGGGATGGGATATTAATGGGGGTCGGTCTTACACTTCACCCATCTTGGGGTGACTCCGAGGGAGCTTTGGGGCGTTTTGTATATTTTAACCCTTATCGCCACACCTTTGACCCCGATGAGCGCCCACTTACACTCACCCCACCACCCCCATTTTTTGGCTCATGAATGTTTGTTCCTAATCTCACAAAATTAAGGACTCTAGGATAACGAAATCAAAAAGTCGTGCACTATGCCTCCCCTAGTGCCATACTTTTCCTCTGGGATTTTTCCCTTTTGATGATGCAATTAAAAAGCTCTTAATTTGCAATTAAAGCTTTAAACTTCTGACTCATGCCACGTTTTTTTTGCCAACAATTCATGGCTAGGAATGCAAGTGCATTACTTAGCTGCGAAGTAGGTCATACCTACATGATGATCGATCTTAATAGTTTCTAAAGCTTTTATCTGCACGGTTTCCAACTGCATTCAATTCGAATGCATTCAATGTTGTTGATGGGATCTGTCTGTCCGTCCGGTAGTCGTAAGCTCGACGACGACGCTACTACAATAGACCAATAGCCCAACAGCCAAACAGTACTCTTGACGAGCGGGATATTGAACTTTAAGATATTTCATTTCAACGAGTCTAAAATTGTATTCAAGTGGCAACGATACATATGAATTTGTTGTGTAGCCTTAGATGTTGCCATTGACATCGACAACAAAACAAAATGTGAAAAGCACAAGAGCAGCAACAACAACAGTAGTAGTAGTAGCAACAACGACAATGCCAACGTCATCAACGGCAGCAGCAACAACAGCAGCATGGTCACAATAGGTAGGTAGGTATTCGGTATTCATCCTCATTGCCACAGTCAATTATTGTACTAATAAATGAGTGAAATACTTGAAAGCCCCCACTCGAGATGCCTGCCTGCCTGCCGGCCGGATTGATGGGTGACTCCTCGGTAGACCGTCATGTCCGTCACACCGTCCGCTTACCTTGTACAACTACAGCGGCGGCGTAGTCTAGCTACAATGTATCGACCATAGGCTTCCAACAACTTGACTGTGCTCTCATATGATTTCATATGGCTGTTGATGGCTAAAACAGGTCTTTTAGCAGCAGCTCCAGCCACTCCACGATGAGCTCTTTGCTGGACGTTGGACATCACTTGGACGCTTGGCCGGTGAGTCGTTCAATGTTTTCTTGGCAGTCGGCCGATTTGACGCTTTTCCGTCCGCTGTCTCGTCTCTGCAGCACTTGGCGAGCCATAAATGCGGAACAGCTAAAAAAAGAAGTATCGCAAACCAAGAAGTTTCGTTTTGTTTGCAACTGAGATTGCCAGCAACAATAACAAAAAACACACAAACATGTCGGCAAATGTATGAATGTCTGGCCGTTCTGAAGTTTAAAAGGTTTTGTGTAATGTGGCGGCTTTGGAGAAGGAAGCAATCCGAACATAGTGGTTCCAAACTCAACAAAAATTGCTACATATAAACCGAACTCGAGAATATGATGTAGTCAGGGAGAGTAAGGCTTCCAGGAAATTTAATTTATGGAAGCAAAGACCATAAATTCCAAAAAATCCGAGATTTCTGCTCCTTCACCTGGTTTTTGTTTTCGAACCACAGTGCATCCGTATGTCCATGTAGGTACATGTCTTTGAGGTAATGGTGCTGGTGCTGGTGGGGGCGCGCGGACAGTCGTTCGGTCGGTAGTGCCCGTCAGTTGTGACTTGTGGTTGTGGCTATGAAGGTGTTGCTTGGCGTCGTTTACTTAAGTATTTACTTATTGGAGTTCATGTTAATGCTTCATTCTTACAACAACTCGAAGCGACTCGACTTTACTCGTTTCGACTCTATTACTTGGCTGGTGGTGGTGGTAATTAAATTTATACTCTTAACGCAAAAAAGCCATTCAAACATTCATATCTACATTCATAACCATATGTACGTACATCCATCCAATATGTACGTTCATCCGTCCGTCCGTATGCAAACATAAGTCCATATATTTTTATTGTCGTTTTTGTTGCAGTTATGCGACGTTGACGCTTTAACTAAAATTGTTTGCACATATCCATGGCCGGTGAGCATGGATGGATGGTTGGTTGGTTCGATGGATGGATGTATGGATGGATGGCTGTACGGTGGTGAGTAGGGATAATGGTGACTAGTTATGAAACTACACGGAAAGAAAAGTAGAGAGGAACGAGATCCTAAACCCAAACCAAATCCAGAGCAAAATCACCATCTGAACATCTACACAAAATCTAGAACAAAACACAAATCCAAACTATATGACCTAATGAAACCAAATCCCAATTACGGACCAAAATATTCCAGAAGATCAAGCAGAAAATCTCTAACAGATAACAAAGACCAAAACCAGGACTTCAAATACCAAAGTATAGAAAAAAATGTAGAGAAAGAGCTTATTCGTGGTCAGGATCCGAAAGTTCTGAAGGACCAAGATCAAGGCCAAGAGAAACAATATTTAAACTGAAACTAAGACCCAGAATAGATTCAATCGGAGACAATCTCCTCGGAGAAAACCTAGAAAAACCAAGAGTGAGCCAGATCTAAGAGTTTTAACTTCCACGGCAAAGTCACCCCGACTAAAAACCTAGAAAAAGCTATTCGTGAATTAGCTATTCGTGGCCCGAAACCAAAAGTGCTGAAGGAAAACCAAGATCAAGTCCTAGAGAAACAAGATTTAAAGTGGCCTAGACAAGATTCAATCAGGGACGAACTCCTCGGAGAAAGCCTAGAAAAATCTAACATTAAGAGCGAGTCCCAGATCGTCAAAGTCATTAAAACCTAGAGGTAGAGCTAATTCTGAAGGGTACCCAAAAGAAACAAGTTTTGAACTAAAATTAAGACCGGAAATTAAGGAAATTAAGATCGGAGAAAGCCTAAAAACCTAACATCAAGACCAAGCCCACGATCTCACCAGATCCTAGACTAAGACTAAGAGTTTTAACTCCCTCGACAAAGTCGCTAAAACTAAAAACCTAGAGAAAGAGCTAATTCGCGGCCCGAAACCAAAAGTTCTGAAGGAAACCCAAGATCAAGACCAAAAGAAACAAGATTTAAACTGAAACTAAGATCCAGAATAGATTCAATCTGAGACAAACTCCTCGGAGAAAGCCTAGAAAAACACAAAGAGTGAGCTCCAGATCTCACAAGATCCAAGAGTTTTAACTCCCACGACAAAGTCGCCCAGACTAAAAACCTAGAGAAAGAGCTAATTTGTGGCCAGAAACAAAAAAATCGGAAGGAAAACCAATATCAATGCCAAGAGAAACAAGAGTTAAACTGAAATTAAGACCTAGACAACATTCAATCGGAGACAAAATACTCGGACAAAACCTTGAGAAAATCTAACACGAAGAGCGAGCCCCAGATCTCACCAGATCTTAGAGTAGGGGCAAGAGTTTTGAGTCACATAACAGAGTCATATAGACTAAAAGCCTTCTTGGCTGATTGAAAAAAAATATAACACTAAGAGCGAGCCCGAGATCTTATCACTCCTTATACTCCTTAGACTAGGCAAAACAGTTATAACTCCCATAACCAAGTGGTTCTGGCTTGTGTGGAGTACGTGATTGCTCAATTTCACTGGAGCCCTGTATCTTGGAAACCTCAAATCGGATATAAACTCCTCGGAGAAAACTCCTCTAAAAAAACTAACACCAAGAGCGAACTCCAGATCTCATCAGGAGGAACAAGAGTTGCAACGCCTATAATAAAGTCCCTTTGATTAAAAGCCAGATTGATTGTTTGGTTTACAAAACAATCAACAGCAAGAGCGAACCTCAAATATCATCGAGAGTACTACTTAGACTAGGTACAAAAGATTCAGCTCCCATTATCAAGTCCCACAAGACTATAAGTCAGGTTGGTTGATTACTCACTTTCACTGTATCCTTCAATCTACTCTACCTCCAATCGGAGACAACTTAGAAAAAACTAACGCAAAGAGCGAGCCTCAGATCTCATCAAAAGTACATATTACTTAGACTAGGAACCAGAGTTTTAAAATCCAAAGTCACCTAGACGAGAAGCCAGGTCACACCAAGAGCAAGCCTAACACTAAGAGTCAACTCCATTTCTTATCAAGAGTACTCCATAGACTTACGTGACTTCTTTCACTGGATCCCTGGAGACTTAGGCTACCTCCCATCGGAGACAAACTCGTCGGAGAAAACATAGAAAAACTAACAAAGTCCCCTAGACTATAGGACAGGTTAATCTTGAAAAAACGTTACTAATTTTTATGTAGACAACTTAAAGCTGCAGGAGTCTAAATTGCGAAGCCATAGCAAAGAAGGTTATAAAAGTTCGAGTCGAGCGTCTTTGCTCTTTTTTGCTCTTAACATCTGTTGGAAGTTGAAATTTGGACTTAAAATGGACGGACGTAAAATGTGTTGCAAATCTTCATTTCTAATGGACCTGGTTGGCAATTGAAAGTTTATCATCCAAAAATATACTGAAAAGCGAACCTAAGGCAATGGGTCGATACCATTTAAAGCCAAGCTGTAGTTAATGATGATGCCGTCCCTTCATTCAGCATTTTGGGAGAATTGAGGTAACTTTTTGATCAAGGTAAGACTTACGATGTTCAGGGTTCTTCATTTGGTTTTGTGAGAGAATCATTGGATGCTTAAACTATGCCGTATTACCAGCTCTATTACTAATAGTTCATCTAGACTGTAATCAACAAATTAACTATCATTTGATTATGGAAGACATTTTGGCGAAACCCTAACTATCACTTCATTATCGATGCGGTAAAATCTGTTAGCTTTACTGAAAATTCTGGAAAAGTAAGATGTAGAGTAAAAGAGTCACACAGTTCGAACTTTAAATATCCCCGTGAAAATTCAGCTATATTTTGAATATAACCGAAAGTCATCTATTAGTTTCACAGATAATGACTTTTAGATTTGGTCAAAACTCAGTCCGAACTTTAAATATCAAAATCGAGCAGTATTTTGAATATAGTCAAAGATTTTCCATCAGTTTCATAGATAAAGGTCCTTCGAGTTGGTCAAAACCCAGTGGTTTTCTTGATAAGGTCGAAGGAACAATATACGTTTTGTTGAAAATGGTCCGTCGAGATTGTCCCCATCGTTGTCGCAGCTTCATATTCTAGAAGTCTATAATGTAAGATGTAGAGTAAACGAGTCACGCAGTTCGAACTTTAAATATCGCCGTGGAAAGTCAGCTATATTTTGAAAGTCCTCTACCAGTTTCACAGATAATGACTTTTAGATTTGGTCAAAACTCAGTCCGAACTTTAAATATCAAAATCGAGCAGTATTTTGAATATAGTCAAAGGTTTTCCATCAGTTTCATAGATGATGGTCCTTCGAGTTGGTCAAAACTAAGTGGTTTTCTTGATATGGTCGAAGGAACAATATCAGTTTTGTTGAAAATGTTCTTCGAAATCTTGTCGGAAATGTACAACGATTCTTGGAGGTGTTGAAAGTGATTTTGAGTTCCTAATTTTTATTTTTTTCACGATTAAAATTGTTCCATTCTATTCAAAGTCTTCAATGGATAATAAATGACAATTTCTGGATATAATTAATAATTCTCCCAAACGAATGAGAAGCACAGCACACATTTCGACTATCATCCAAAAACAGTCGCACCAAATAACAAAGCTCGCATTGCCTTACATTTTTATTATTATTTCGATTTTTTATTTAAATCTCAACTAACGAAAAGTGTATCTCCGGCACTAATGAACCGAACAATCTCGTTATCTCTCCCCACCCCACCGCTCCACTCCTCCCCCTCAGCACCATCTGTGTGTTTTGATGTGTTAAATATGTACGACGACGTGAAATGTCCAAAATTATGTCTAATGCTGAGTGGAGTTGCAACTTGCAAAAACAAAAAAAAAAAAACAAACAAACACCAGGGGAATAACGGTGTTTGGCCACACCGTTAAACGTCAACTGGCCAACAATGTTGCCACATTACACAATATGCATGGCTGCATGACT
The DNA here is from genome assembly GCA_947397865.1 of Polietes domitor. Lineage (NCBI taxonomy): Eukaryota > Metazoa > Arthropoda > Insecta > Diptera > Muscidae > Polietes > Polietes domitor. The sequence goes on along the minus strand of OX377622.1, from coordinate 141,724,291 downwards.
GCATGATTTCGGCGCTGCGATCAATTCATACTTGTCAGATTTGGGACATATTTGTGTACATTTTCAGACAAATCGTCTCAGCTTAACGCCTGACGCCATAAAATTAATTGTCATGGAAATTGGCTGCCAAAATGAGTCGAAACAGTTGGTGGCTGGCTGAAATGCCAAAAAGAAAACGAAAACGACAACGACAACGAAAAACAACACACGGACATTCCCCAAACCCCAAGTGATTGCCACAATTATTCACTTTTTCTAAGTGTTTGCCGAGAGATAGAGATGGAGCAGTTGCAGCGGCAAGTATATTTGCACAGAGTAGGTCCGTTTGGCCGCCCGGCCGCCCGTCTCTATCTCTGTCTGACCGAAAGTTTTACGGTCTGACTGATAACTTGTGTCGGTACGTACGTGTGTCTACAAAACTAAAGTATTAACTCCAGTACAAGTCGACATACCGACATGGCTGGATGGATGTACGAGTTTGCACTTTTTTTACATTTTGTTAGCTTCTATTTTGTTGCAATTGTTAGTTTTGCTGTTGCCGTTTCTGTTGAATTTCTCAATTTTCTTTACTTTTGCTAGTTGTCGTTGTTGTTCTCCTTTTTTATTTTTTTCTTTTGCAATCACTGAGCTCATATTTCATAAATTTTCATATACTCGAAGTATTCCTTTTGGATGTGTCATAATAACCACCACCAACACCACCACCAACACCACCGCCATCATCATCACCACTGCGACCGAGTGAATGTCACTAACGTCTGTGTGCGCAGCAGGGTTTGACTTGGGGAAGTATGTTGGTCTGTTTACACCCGTGTATGTAACTAGCCAAGGTACGAGGGAGGATTGAATAATTCCATAACTTGAACAAAATATAGTCTTCCCGAATGAATAGTAATTCTTGGAGACGACTAATATAATAATGAAATAGTTCCTAATAAAGTCCAATAATTGTACATAAAGGGTGATTTTTTAAGAGCTTGATAACTTTTTTTTAAAAAAAACGCATAAAATTTGCAAAATCTCATCGGTTCTTTATTTGAAACGTTAGATTGGTCCATGACATTTACTTTTTGAAGATAATTTCATTTAAATGTTGGCCGCGGCTGCGTCTTAGGTGGTCCATCCGCTTAGTCCAATTTTGGCATTTCCACGTTTTTGAGTAACAGAGACCCAATTGGTGCGAACGGCGACGAATCGAAAATTGGTGGTCATCATTAACACTGGCCGATACAGCTGCGATATTTTCTTCAGTTCGCACTCTACGTAAGCGTGTTGGTGGTTTAATGTCCAACAATGTAAATTTGGTGCGAAATTTAGTCACAATAGCCCGAATAGCCGCTTCAGTGGGTCGATTAAACTGACCATAAAATGGAAGCGCGCAATGAACTTTCTTAACAGAGCACGCATTTTGATAATAAAATTCAATAATTTGCAAGCGTTGTTCGTTTGTAAGACGATTCATGATGAAATGTCAAAGCATACTGAGCATCTTTCTCTTTGACACCATGTCTGAAATCCCACGTGATCTGTCAAATACTAATGCATGAAAATCCTAACCTCAAAAAAATCACTCTTTACAATTCTAAAAACAAGGAAAGATCCAGGCCCCAGCTTAAATGTGCCCCGGATAAGTAAGACAACTTCGAGACGACTAATATAATCATAAAGTAGCTTCGAATAAAGTCCAATAAGTCTACACAAATATCTAAACTCAAAGAAAACTGCGGACATAAATATTTAAATTGTCAAAAATCTCTATACGGCTGATGACAACATAGTAATACAAGCACTCTATACAGTAGTTCCACTGATGAGTTATCGCCACACTGGATATGAAATGCGTATATGGCCAAAAGTGTGTGGCTCTCCTCCTTTCCATTGCCGGAAAACTAAATTTCCTTTTCAAGAATATGAACATGGTGGAAATTGCTGACATTCGGATGAATTTCATCCAAAATCTCCCAATGAAAATCAAAATCGAACGCTAATCAAACAACAAAAAATTATTTGATTATGGTCCTTCGAGATGACCAAAACAGAAAGTTTACCAAATATTGAAGGTAATCGAGATGCAGGAGAAACTGTTCACTCAACACAGGGACATGGAAACTAATAACCTAGGATAATCGCATGTAGTTTGAGTGTAGTATTTATAGACCTCACCCTCGGTCAATCTTGATGTGTTGCTTCTATTTTTATCAAGGTTTGGTTCAGATAAACTAAATTTACCAAATATTGACGAGGGATGGCTGAAGGTAGTCGAGATGCTAGAGAAACGGTTCACTGAACCTAGAGATGTGGCAACTCATACTCAAGAATCTACTCCAACTTTGAAGTCAACACCATCGGCCTGGTTGGTGATTAGGCTTCAAGGAAGTCATGATCTCCAATTATCTTAAACCCCCCCACTAATAATTATTCCTTTTCAATTTAGAAGATATAAAGCAGCTGGAGACAAAATTCAAACCTTAACAATTGCGAAACAATCTAAAATAATTTAATAAAAATTCGATGTCAAGTTATAGTCTACGACGGATGTGCTCCTTTAAATGTATGGACTTAAAATGTGGTTGCACCACCTTCATATCCAATGATCCTGGTGGACATTTGAAAGTTTATCATCCAAAAAAATATCCTAAAAAGTGAAGCTAAGGTAATGGGTTGCACAATTTAAAGGCAAGCTGTAGTTAATGATGATGCCGTCCGCCCCTTCATTTAGCAATTTGGGAGAATCGTTGTAACTTTATGGTCAAGCTAAGCGATGTTCAGGTCCCTTCATTTGGTTTTGTGAGAGAGTCAGCGGGTCTTTAAACTATGGCGCATTACCAGCTACATTACTGATAGTTCATTGAGATGAGCCATCACATATGAACCATCATTTAATTCGGGAAGATATTTTGGCGAAACCCTAACCCTCACTTCATAGGCGATGGTCTTTCGTGACGATCAAATCTTTTAACATTACTCAAAATGCTGGGAAGGTCAACTAGCCTCGGAGTAAAGTAATAGGTTGACACAGTTCAAACTTTAAATACCCCCGTTCCTCTGCTATATTTTGAATATAACCGAAGGTCCTCTATCAGTTTCACAGATAATGGTCCTTCGAGTTGGTCAAAACTCAGTGACTTTTTTGATATGGTCCAAGAAACACTACCAGTCCGAACTTTAAATACCGAAATTTAGCGGTATTTTGAATATAGCCGAAGGTATTCTATCTGTGCCATTGATAATGGTCCTTCGAGTTGGTCAAAACTCAGTGGTTTTCTTGATATGCTCGAAGAAACAATATTAGATTTGTTAAAAATGGTCCTTCGAGTTCGTGATCGAGTATGGTCGAAGGACCGATAACAAATTAACTATTATTTGATTCGGGTAGATATTTTGGCGAAACCATAACTTAATTGACGATGGTCTTACGTGAAGGTCAAATCTGACAGCATAACTGAAAATTCTCTAAAAGTAAGATGTGCTCGTAGTAGAGTAATAGTGTCATGCATTTCAAACTTTAAATATATCCGTGAAAATTCAAATATATTTTAAATATAAAGTCTCACAGATAATGGTCCTTCGAGTTGGTCAAAGCACAGTGGATGTTTTGTTATGGTCGAAAGAACAATATCAGTTCGAACTTTATATATCTGAATATTATTTTTATTAAATGAATATTTAAATATTTACAGCTTAACATGATTGATTGCACTTAAGTAATACGGCTTGGCCTTTTATCTAGAACAATACATTTTGTATATATACGAATTATTTACATTTTTATTAGTTAATATTTCAAAGGAAAATTGTCTAAAAAACCTTTGCTTAGAGTTCGAACTTTAAATATCGAAATACAGCGGTATTTTGAATATAGCCCAAAGTACTCTATCACTTTCATAGATAATGGTCCTTCGAGTTGGATAAAACTCTGAGTATTTTTGACATGGTGGTCCTTCGAGATCGTCCAAACTACAAACATGTGGAAATTCTGATTATGATAGAAGGAGCGATATCAGCTTCGTTGATAATGGTTTGTTAATACTATAAACTCGTGGAACTTCTGTGGTATTTGGAGTGTGGTCGAAGGACCACTATGGGTTGGTGGAATTCTTGGTAGAAGTTGTTAACTCCAAATTTACATAAATACCTCCAAGCTTGATGATTGAGTGAGGTATGGACTACACTGCAAGGAACAGTAAGTTAACCTGGTTTCCCGATGCCTGCAGCGTATCTTGCCAAGCCGAAATTATGGCTATCAGAGCAGTTATGGAGGGGCTGCGCCGCAACGATGAGACGAACACTGTCGTCAACATCTACTCGAATAGTCAGGTTGCGAACCATGATCCATGAACTTTGGGAACTCTAAATTCAAGAACAGCCCGAGACTGTCTCGAATTTCTTCAGGAGATGGGATGATTATAAACGACCCCACAAGTTCCATCGGAACTTGCTTCTATAAGAACACGGTCTGTCGACATGGAAACATCAGGCGGAAGTTACTGGTGATCTGGCCAAAGATCCACTGTCTTAGTGCCCTTAAATTCAAGAACATCCCCACACTGCCACGGATTTCTTAAGGATATGGGCAAGCAGTTGGACCCTACAAGTTTCACCGGAACTTGATTCTATATTTACACCCCTGTCGAATTGCAAGCTTCAGTTCAGACAGAAGTGATCTGACCAAATAACGACATAAAGAGGTCGAGCTGGTTTCTGGTATTTGAATGAATTAAATTTTCGTTGAATTCTGCGGTTCAAACGATTTTCGTAGGTGCTGTGGGGACTAGGAGGCATTGAACACCACATCTATGGCTAGATGTGTGTTAGTGGCACTGGGTTTCTGCTTTCTTTCAGAGCTTGAGCGACTTTGACAGTATAGACGTCTGTAAGATAAATGAGGAACGAGGGGTGTACATTAGGGCGTACCTCAAAAAAAAAGTTCGCCGTACACCTTCGAATATGAAGTAAAGAGTGATTTTTTTGAGGTTAGGATTTTCATGCATTAGTATTTGACAGATCACGTGGGATTTCAGACATGGTGTCAAAGAGAAAGATGCTCAGTATGCTTTGACATTTCATCATGAATCGTCTTACAAACGAACAACGCTTGCAAATTATTGAATTTTATTATCAAAATGCGTGCTCTGTTAAGAAAGTCCATTGCGCGCTTCCATTTTATGGTCAGTTTAATCGACCCACTGAAGCGGCTATTCGGGCTATTGTGACTAAATTTCGCACCAAATTTACATTAAACCACCAACACGCTTACGTAGAGTGCGAACTGAAGAAAATATCGCAGCTGTATCGGCCAGTGTTAATGATGACCACCAATTTTCGATTCATCGCCGTTCGCACCAATTGGGTCTCTGTTACTCAAAAACGTGGAAATGCCAAAATTGGACTAAGCGGATGGACCACCTAAGACGTAGCCGCGGTCAACATTTAAATGAAATTATCTTCAAAAAGTAAATGTCATGGACCAATCTAACGTTTCAAATAAAGAACCGATGAGATTTTGCAAATTTTATGCGTTTTTTTTTAAAAAAAAGTTATCAAGCTCTTAAAAAATCACCCTTTATTATTGAAAGGTAGTTTCAAAAAAAATTTTTTTATTTTTTTATGCCGAACGTAGGGGTCGCGCTTTTACATTTTTCTATATAACTTCTGCATTTATAAACGGATTTTAAAGTGTGATACATCGATGTTTTTGTCTCGACGAGGCCGATTTTTTTGTCTTTGAAGTCATTGAGCTCAAGCACCCCCTTCTGGTACTTACCCATAATATCTCAGTTGCTACTACCCTAATGTACCACTCTAATATCAGAAAATTAAAGCTCGCATAAAATCATGAATCATGCTTGAGCTCAATGACTTCAAAGACAAACAAATCGGCCTCGTCGAGACAAAAACGTCGATGTATCACACTTTAAAATCCGTTTATAAATGCAGAAGTTATATAGAAAAATGTAAAAGCGCGACCCCTACGTTCGGCATAAAAAAATAAAAAAAAAATTTGAAACTACCTTTCAATAATACTTCATATTCGAAGGTGTACGGCGAACTTTTTTTTTACTTGTAACCTGGTACGCTCTAGTGTACATGGCGGTGGTATCAAAATGGACCTCTTCAGGTCTAAGTGAGCTGTATGTCTACTTTATGACTGCCACCACAACCTAACCTAGCAACCTAGCCTAAACACTAACAGCTTCTATGGTAACGGTCCTTCGATATGGACTTTTAGAGGCACTGGGTTTCTGTTTTCTTTCAGAGCTTGAGCGACTTCGTCAGTACAGATGTCTGTAAGATAAAGAGTATCGTCAGACGCGCAGGGACGAGGGGTGTAAAAGGTCGTGGTATCACAATGGACCTCTTCAGGTCTAAGTGAGTTAGATGTCTACTTTCTGACTTCCATCGACGAGAGATGTCCGTCTTTTCACAATGAACCTCTTCTGGCCTGAAGTTGGATGCATGCTTTCCTGCATAACCTAAAAAACAATCAGCTTCTTTGGTAATGGTCCTTCGAGATGGGCACTTATGGGCTGCCATAAGTGGAGAAAACTTAAGTAGAGATAACTTTGACTGATTTCTGAGGAATTAGTCCTAAAGTCTGAATTTCCAATGTATGCGGAAGTTTGGAAGGTATTTATATCAAATTTGTGGAAGCCGTTGAACTTCTAAAATGAAGAGTGTTCAAACGGAGGAAGACAAGAGAGGAGATCATTGAAATATTTGCCTGCACCGTGACTGTACTTTTCAAAGTTCAAGTTTTACCTCGAAAATTCCCTTCCACTCCTCGTACCGTGTATATTGTTGTCATATGTAAGTACATTTTCTGGGGGCAATTTCTTTGAACAACTCGTCGGTGGTGGTACTCGTCGTCGGTGTTGTTGTGTAAATTGAGTGTCGGTCGGTCGGTGTCGGTTGGTTTGTGCCTTTGTCTGGGTTTCTTTTTATTCTGCGAAAGTAAAAAGTACCGACCCGCCGAACGTCGAAGTGATTTTCTTTAAGGAATTCAGTCTCTGACAGGTAATAAAGCTGTGGTCTGCTCAGAAGTGAATCATAGGTTGACAATAGATGGCAGTTTATGACTTGAAAATCCAACCAACCAACCAGCCAGCCAACCATTCACTCATTCATTCATCCACCAGCCGACGAACTATCAAGCCATCCATCCATGTTTACTCGGTACTTATGATATAGTCTGTCGTCCGTCACTCATGACACTTCGACTGGTCGATTGCAAAGGAATAAATGCGCGCACATGAGGCGAGTTCATGCGAGTGCACTTTTCTTATTAATCCTGTCCATTACGGTTTTTTTTTATTCCGTTTTTTATATTTTCGAAATTTCCAAAACTTCATTAACACTTCAAAAGGCATAATAGTGTGTACAGCCATATTACACACATTGTTACCTAGCCAGGCATTTATTATTTGTATATATGTGCACTGAGGTGTACCGGAAAAAAATGAGGCAGGTTCAAAGTTTGGTGAACCAGAAAAATGGTCGAGAGATATTTTAAATTGCAGAGGGCCTTTTGTTTTGTTAATGAATGAAAGTCCCTGGATTTTTAATTGCCTATTTTTCACAATTTTACAGATTTGAGTGTTATAATTATTTTCTTTTTTTTTTGTGAACTACCCTAATGTATATTCGCGAGCATACTTTGGAATATATATATAGGTTCGATTCTTTTTATGCTGTATTTATGCATTCGAACGTACGAACATATTTTAATTCCATCGAATTTCATTAAAACCCTGATTGTCCGTACCCTTTTCCCGGAAATTCGGACACAAACATGCACTTGTTGTTGTTGTCTCAAAGCCACAGTAATGGGCAAGGCGGGGTGGAGTAGGTAGAGTGGGCTGTAGCCGAGATTGACGATAAAACATTCCACCATAGCCGCCAACACACAAATACCAAAAAAAAAAATGAATTAAGCTCTCGTTTTATATTTTGCCCTCGTTTCCTTATCCCATTCACCACTCGCCACTTGCTACTTGCCACTCGCCATTTCGCCAAACGTTTGTCACGTCTGTTTCTTAGAAGAGATCTTTCGTTTTGGCATTCGAAACCGATATGCCACCGAGGCATTGTAATCAGCAGCGCCATCAGTAGCGAAATGGGAAATTGTTTTGCATTGAAATTCAATACCCTCCGAGCTGTGCACCACATACGAGTGTAACAACAACAACAACAACAACAACAACATCTGTTAAATGGAAGTCAATTTGAATCGTATGGCCCCCGCTACACAAGCTGCTCATTTCCCAGTTTTGTTTTGGCTGGATGCTAATTAGTTTTACACGTTTCACAGGGGCAACTGGTCGTCATCTCCATGATCATGGCAGCCTTCTTCCTCTTCTTCTTCTTGCGGAGTCATACTTGTCTTCACACAAAATTAGTGCTATTTAAAGTGGAGTAATGGAGTGGGATCCACTTACATGAGTAGTAGACAGTCATGGCTTACATTCACAGCCTACAAATTTTCACGCACGACTCATGGGGGAGTTGGTTTTGTCGACCTCCCTCCCTTCATCGAATTTCGTCGTCGTCATCTCTGTTTAACCCGGCAAACAGGGGCGCAGCCTACACTTTTAGTGGGCTGCAGTTCAGTGAATGTCTCTCATTCACTTTAATTCATATTAATATGACAATAATAATATATAAATCAATTATTGGAATTGTTGGCTTTTAATTTACAACACGTTTTATGTTTTATAATTAAAATCATAAAATTGATTAATTTAAGACCGCATTGATAAACGTAGGTCGCGCATAATGGTCGATTAATTTTGAATTCTATAGTGGCTAGTTTATCTCACAGATCATAGTCCAAGTAGCATAACAAGGTTGTAGACAAGCCTTTGGGTATAGTTCCTATGAGAAACATAGCGTCGTTTGGATAGAGTTTCATAATCTATTGTTTGGTTTGAGGTTTGTTCAAATTTGCCACATCACTTTGAAATTATGTTCGGATCTTCACCATTTCCATAAAGTACTTTTGATGAAATTGCCAAGAGGACTAATAGTTAAACGATTTGGGATGTTGCCGGTAATTTGCGTGGACACACCCAGCGATATTTACACTGACATTTACCTTTGGTGGACGACTATACGCTCGTTTGAAAATAAATTTATTTAATAAATCCCGTCTCTACCGAACAGGATTCATTTTCTCTCTCTCACAAATTTAATTTCTTCCGTCGAGGAGTATAGGAACATTTTGCAAACGCAATTTCTGCTACTTCGAAATTCTTGACCTTTCAACCAGGGTTCGTCGAAACCTTGACAACCACAGTTGGCTCTAATCTTAATCAAAGCAGTGAGACAGGGATGAAAGGCTTCATCATCCTTGGATCCATTTGGTATCGATACTCACAGCGATGGTCCAGCGTTAGCCGACAGAGTGGACAGTGTGGTGTGTGTATAGTAGACTAGGTCGCGGTCCATACAAATGGCAAAAACAATTTCCAGTCACCCCACGAAAATAAAGTTTGAATTCATTAATGATGAAAAATATTTCGTTCCTAGATCAAGTCGTCTGCGAGCTAAACTCTCCAGAAAACACCCCTAAAATCATGTTTTCCCCCGTTTACTCAGACAAAAAATTGAATTTTTGTTCAATTTTTTGCCTCAGTAAATAGACCCTTGAATGCACTTTAAATATAAATTGTGATTCTTGTCTTAGAGTAACTTATTGTTTGAAATATAGTAATTTTTTGTGTTCTTTCATATTTGGCAACAGAAAACTTTTTCGTATTAGGTGGTAGTATTAAAAATAAATATAAATAGCTGCATTCAAGACCTTTGGAATGATGCCTAAATGATGAACATCGAAAAGAAATTGATGCCGTAGCGCTGATTTTTGTAAAAAGAATTTAAAAATTTTGCTCTGAAAATACAACTCCTGCATTAAATTATTTCACAAAAATGGTGTCAGATATTGCATTATTCTTCCAATATTCTCCAATTAGGCATCATTCGAAAGGTATTGATTACTTCTATTTATTTTTCATAACACCTTTTACAAAATGCTTCCAAGAAATACGAGTTTTTAGCTGTCACTTTGAAAAGCCAAAAAAAAAAAATCAATAAAAACCTCGAATAATTCAACGAGTTTATATTTAAAGTGGAGCGCCCCGGTAGTCGAGTTGGTAGCGTTTTCGGCTATCAGCGTGGGGGTTGTGGGTTCGATTCCCACCAGATAACTAGCTACAATGGTCATAGTTACCCCGGCTCAATCCCTGGACCCAAAATTATAATATAAATTTACTTTGTATTGTAACTCATAATAAAATAAAAATAATAAATAAATATATTTAAAGTGCTTCCAAGGGTTTATTAATGCTTGAACATTTGGGCAAAAATGCAACATATAAAATTACACCGGAAAAACATGATTTTAGAGGTATTTTCAGGAGCGTTTAGCCCACAGCTGGTTTTACCAAACGACGAAATATTTTACAGATCATCATTAAACAATCCAATCTTCGTTTTTGAAGGGCTGAGAGACCGCAGCACCTTATTTTGTGGCCCATCCTAGTCTATTGTAATTGAACGAGACAATATTCGGTACCACTTTAAGATAAGGCTCATGAAATAGGCCTCCGGTGAGGCACTGATTGGCAATTATTGAATAACTGGCAACAGCTCCAAGATGGTTACAGGTTACCCCCATTATGTAATGTAATTTACCACAATAGGTTCTTTAAAGTGGTATCTTCTTGGACTACATTGAACGAGTTGATGCCACGAGGAAATGCTTGAAGCACTTGCGAAATATCCAGACAAAATTGGCGAGAGTATAACAGGAGTCCAAGCACATACCCTATGAGCCACACCTTCCCAGCCACAGTAGAAGGGACTTAGTTCGCAGTGCTGACGACCTTTAAACCGAATGGAAACGAATATATTTATAATCAAATGAAATATTTAGACAAACCTGAACAACATATAACAGGAATCGCTCCAGATCACTGTAGAAGTTTCTAAACAAGACTGACTATTCACGAACTGCAAACGAATGAAGTTAGAATACAACGAACACGTTACAACTAGGGTTTGCATCCCGGGATTTCCCGCGGGAAAATTCCCGGGAATTCGCACATTTTTCAATTCCCGTATCCCGGGAAATTCGTACGGGAATCCCGCGGGAATTCAGTAGATTACATATTTAATTTTTTTAATTTTTACATTTTTCCATCATTTCCACAATAAAATTGAAAATTTTCTATACAAATTTAGATCACATCACTTTTAATCAGGTATGTCTAATATTGCAGTTGTATGACAGAATATTTTTAAGCTACGTTCGCATATACACTCATAATCCACTTTTTCGGATTATGATTTTGGACGCCAAAAATAAAGAATTAAAAGTTTTCGAAGCGACAGGACAAAGAACAAACATTTCATTTAATGCTCTACTGACTATTAATGTGAACGATCGTTCTCCGTCGCGTCCACATTTTCCAATAAAATAATAAATATCTGATCTTTAATTAATTTTTAAACTTGAAAAGATGTTTGAATTGATCTCACATTGCGCTTTATTGCATGCATTCTGTAACAGGTTCGTTGTGAAATATATATTTATTTTACTTTAATAAAATGTGAATGTTTCATTGGAAAAAATAAGCTTAACTCATCTTAAAAAGTATGTTGACGATTTCTCGTGCTGTCCCGGGATCCCGGGAAATTGAAAAAAAATTCCCGTTTCCCGGGAAATAAAAAGTACGGGAAAATGCAAACCCTAGTTACAACAGCTCCAATAAGTTCGGCCCTGGTGAATCAATGTCTTCAGTGCTTTGACGAGATATCGAACAAATATTTCAATATTTCCGGTCCGGATATAACAGTTGTAGATGGTCACATAAAACAACCAGACGCAATTTACTACCAACAGAGAACCTGAATCATAAATCAAAGGCCTTATCCTAAAATCAAGCAAAAACTTATAGCCGGAGATACGGACTATGGTTGGAGGGCTTGCGAAGAGAGCACGGACGGTCATTTTGGACGACTAAGACGATCATACAATGGATTCAGCAGAAGATAATCTAATGAGAATGATGAAGAGGAAGAGACAAGTCATCATCTTCTTTTCGTATAGGATTTGGTCAATATTTTATTACAAGAAACTTGGAATATGGGTGTCAAATGGTCCCTCAGTCTTGTCGTGCGGTTAGAACTACTGATTCTTCTGCTTCGAGTGACATTTTAAACCTTCTAGTTGGGTTTTCACGGAGTTGCGAAAGGTTTAGAAATACATGTCCCTTCTACGAGCAGTTCTAAAGGAGCATGTTGAAATCAAGTCGCACGACTAAGAGAGAGAGAGAGAGAATGATGAAGAGACTTCTTCTATTCTCCTTCTTTTTATATAGGAATAGATCAATCTTATAAATATTAAAACAAACTTGGAATATTTCTTCATATGGGTGTCAAATGATCGATCTTTCTTGCCGTACGGTTAGAACTACTGATCCTTCTGCTCCGAGTGATATTCTAAATCTTCAGGCTTTACACTAAAAACAAGAAAACGTTGATTGTAATAACCCTCGCAGACGGAGCTATGGACGATGGTTAGAGGACTAGCGAAACGTTTAAGAATACATGGTCCTCCTAGGATAAATTGAGTTGAGGTCGAGTTTCGTAACAGTATTGTAGTTGGAAAACAGCGCGATCTATTAGGCGGTCATTTAAGGACTTCAGCAGCTGCTTGTCCAATGAGGATAAGGCTGAGACAAGTCATCACAGTTGATATTACTATTTAACATTGATAGTGCCATTCCAAAATTGTTCGACTCATTTCTATTTGAAATTAATGGTTTTCTGCTATTCCCTGACAAATTCCCTGGATGATGACGAAGTGTTCTCCATGATTATGGCATACTGAAGCTTTGATAGCCCTCTTCTTCTTTCGAAGACTTACTTGTCTCAACTCAAAATTAGTCAAAACATCTGGCAAGTCATCATATTTGAACAGGTTCCAACCAGTGTGGTGGCCCTGTTGGTCTCCCCTAGACGGCGTCTAGAGGAGACAATTTATGAAAACAACACAAATTTGGATTTTTAATATTTTAGTTGAGCAAGTGTTGCTGCTTCGTACGGAGTACACAAAACTACTACTCATTTGACAACCATAACAGGCACGATACCGCCATCTATCGGATTTATCTATATATATTTTAAAGCATTGCCATAAATTCATCAGTTGAGATCGACCATATGATCGATCTGCAACAATATTTATTTGGGTATAGGAAAATAACCATTGAATGTTCCTTCAGAGGAGAAATAATTTTATGGAATATGTATCGGGTTCTAAATAATCCGAATGAATCCTTTGAACCTTCAGTTTGGCTGTTGAGAACCATGAACTTTGCCAAATTTTGGTAGATATATTTACATATTTAGATTTCCCAGTTTTGACCATATCCAAGACCGGGAAGATCGAGATTATTATGAAATATTAATAGTGCAAATTGAAAATAAGTCCACTTATTTCTATTTGAAATTAATGATTTTCTGCTATTCCATGACAAATTCTGTGGTTATGAGTTGATCTGCTCCTCAAATGGGCGATCTTCTACTTCTTCGCGTTCCTTGAACCTGCATAAATATTTGGCTGGTTTACATAGCACATGACTTATCGCTGGATGTGAGTTTATCTCCCCATCAAAAGGGCGATCTTCAACCTCTTCGCATTCCTCGAGGATTTCAATCAAATGGCTTCTTTCTCTGCATAAATCATGGGTTGGTTTACTTAGCACATGAGCTATCCCTTCAACCTCTTCGCAGGATTCCACTCAAAGGCTTCTCTGCATAAATCATTGGTTGGTTTACTTAGCATAACATAACCTACCCTTTGACCTATTCCAAGCTTCAGATGCTCTCCATATTCCATTATCCTTTACGAGTTCATGAAGGATTGAGCAAATACCAAAATCTTTTTCAATCAATGACCTAGTTCGCCCCCCCCTTCCCATTAGCTATTAACTAGTTGGCCCCTTGTTTAGAGCAGCGGCTCTGATCTTGAAACCAATTCAACTTTTGACGTTGTTGTCGATTGACGTTGTTCGATGTCTGATGCTTTCGACATTTTGATGTTGAGTGCGTGTTATGACGTTGAAATTGGGCGCCATCAATTAATGGGTTATTTAGCACTCAAACACGACTTGGGACTTCTTGCAACTTGTAACTTGTAACTGGCTGGGGTGTGGAATGTGTGTGTGTGCGCATGTGTGTGGGAGGCCAGTGTGCAGTGTGGAATGTCATGTTAGCGCTAGTCTAGCTGACTTGGCGATCAACACAAATCACCCGGCCAAAGGGGTCGCCAGCGAATATTAGATGTTGTTCTTGTTGTTGTCGCTGGTTGTAGGGATGACTTATGGGTGGCTGCGGCAAACGTTTAGACCGCTATGATTTCTTTCGTTGGCCATTAAGAAGACATACAAGAGAAATCCATTGCTTTTTATGGAGCAAAGGCATGTAAATGAGCTGCTATACTGCAGCGTTGAATGTGTTGAATAGTTTTGGGCTTTTAGTGGCTTATTTTTAGCATTCGATTCGATTGGATTCTCCCCCCCCCCCCACTACTCCACTGCGGGTAGCCCATTTATATTGTCGCTGGTCATGACATGGTTGACGATTGTTCTTCATGTTGTTGGTGTAGAAACAGATTTTGTTATTGTAATGTTGCATGGCCAGGCCATGCCAGGCAAGGCATTGCATGGAATGTGTGGGTGGGCAGAGGTAGTGGTTGTTGCCCGGCTAACTATCGCTTTTTGAATGACTGCCGGGCTGACTGGCTGGGCTGACACTTCTAAATCAATGTCTCAACACTACGTAAATATTATATGGTCGCATTTATGTTAAAGTAATAGGTGTGTTTTGTCTCTTGCAACGATTTGATTTAAGAAAAATGGGGCATTATCAGCAACTTTACACCGAAATTAATTTTCAACACATTTCACGGGTGGTGAAGGGGAAGTGGCAATGGTTGGACATTTTGTTACAACAACAAAGAAACGTCTCATTTTGTGGCTGTTGACAAATTTTGGGTCACAAACACAAACAACAGCACAGCAATACACGCGCCACTCGGGAGCGGGGAGATTGATTGGAGCACGTAATTTATTGTGTTATTTTGAAAGATATTAAGGTTGTCTATTTTAAAATCCTCACCAATTTGAAAGAGACAGAGAGGCGACGACAACGACAACAGTGGCTGCTGCAACCAATGAGGCGACACAAACTGTGAAATTGAAAAGTTAATCCGCCCGCTTAACGGTGGCCAGTGATTGAAACTATTTCCACACCCAAGCATTAAAAAAAGGCATTGATGTGATATCTCCAGGGACTCGTGTGGCCTTTATGAGGTGTCAATGGGGAGGGAGGAAGCAGGCTGGGTTGAAGTGGCTCCACATTGTTGTTACATCCCCGAGGTGCTTGACAACCATCCTGCCATCATCATTATTTTCGGGTTTGCTTTTTATATTTCAGTTTCTTTTCTGTTCTTCTTTCGTTTTTCTTATTTTCTTGCGGGCCAATTAGCATGTAAAATTTCACGTTTCTTGTGTTCTTTTCTTGCCCGTTTAAGTTTGTTTTATATTTTTTTCTGTTGCCTTTTGATGTGCGTGTCAGAGCTTTTAAGTTTCAGTTTCCAGTTTTCGGCCCCGAGTAGCGTGATGCCGTGATACCGCCCTTTATGGCTGCCCTGAAGTACCGTACCAACGCCCGTACCTTCCCGTAAAGTACTTTGTAAGCATCATCATTTGATCCTTGGCCGTAGGCTAGGGATCCACACACACACACCGTCCACCACATGTGCTTTCAATGCGAGCGATTTTAATGGTATGTAGGAAGTCTTGTCAATTACGTTACGTTTGCGTGTTAATTTGTCTCGAAACCTTTCTTTACCACTTCCATTTCGGTATTTTTTGGGAATAAATTAAAAACGAAAAAAAACTTCCAGAAAATAAAACGCTTTTTTGCAGCTTTAACAGTTACTTTTTGCTGGTGTTGAATAATTATGGTGGCGGTTTTGTTTTGTGGGGACATTGGCAGAAAATGATTTAAATCTCTTACATTCACTCAGAAATGTATGCAAACGAGGGACGGTTGGAAAGTAAGGGAAACACATATAATTAAAAAATCAAATTTCTTTAGAATATTTAGAGTCCGCCATCCAGCAACCGGTAGAAGCAAGATGGTGGACCGATTTTGGAACCCGTTTTCAGTTTTTCATTGATGTTCGTGCTGTCCATCAAGTGCCGAGAAGATTGGAGAGATAAATTTTGTATGACTCAAATGGATTCAGAACACAGTTTCGTTCCCTAAACGTAATAAAGATGTTTGTCATGTCATCTGCGAGGCATATCTTTGGCCTAAAATTAGAGATCCTCAGCAGGATTCCTTGGCATTTCTTTTGGCCCGTGCACGTCTTTGGTCACTATTGAAACTGTGCCATTCAAATATCATGCAAAGTCATGGTGGGAATTTCTATATTCAGAAGCAATTTTTTTGTCATGGTAAAGGATTGATTTTTTCTGTTGGGAATTTCCATATCCAGGAACAGAGTTTTTGTCATGGTAAAGGATTGCTTTCTTTTATTGCGATTTTTCATATTCAGAAGAAGATTTTTTTCACACAAAACCTTTGGTCGGGCGCGTTCATTTAGCTCTTTGGTCATTTTACATTTCATCCTAGCAAATTGTACCGTTTAAAATCCAACTGTGACATTGTCAAGTTGATGATTCACTATTTTTATATTCAAAGCCTAGTTTTTAAACACAGAAAAATGTTAACATGCCGACATGCTTTAAAGGAAATGTCTACGCCTACATTTACTAACTGAACAGTCACAGGACTAGAGGACAATGTTTCAACATTTTGTGTATTTCAAACACTTTACTGTTAAAAACACTTTAAATAACAAGCATCTATATGTATTAGTTCAACATTAACAACCATTTCAAGTTTTCCCCCATAATAAATAAACTAATATTAGAAATCTTGAAAATATGGTTAATGTTAAACTAAATATAATAATAATAATTAAACTAATACATGCAGAAGCATGACAATTAAATTAATTATAACAGACATGCTTCTCTTTCATTTGATAACCATATCGATCTTTTATTGTCCTTAGAAGTACGACAATAATCTATGGAAACACCAAAGGTCCTATTAAAGTGGCTTTTTGCGACTTTTTCTTTTTTTGGCAGAATATTGTTGTGATATTTCTACAGAAAACGTGTATAACTGCGAAATATACAATAATATTAAGACAAATTAAACATAAAGTCGATAATGTCAAGAAAAAGTCTGTTAATTTAGCATTTTTCTCGTAAATATGCCGATATTCTCAAAAAGAGCCGAATTTATTTTTTGTCGATTTTTTCTGGTGAACTGGCCGATAGTCCCAAAAATGTTTTTAATGCTAAACTAATACTGTTAGAAGGAGTTTGAAGTATTTTTAACAGACATTCTTCTCTTTCATTTGATATCTATAGCGTACGATCGTATCGTATGATCCGTACGAACGAAAATAAATTATTGCAATCCAAAAAAGTCGACAAAATCAATTCGGATCTTTTGGGAATATCGGCTTATTTAACGAGAAAAATACTAAATTGACAGACTTTTTCTTGTCATTTCAAGTATTTTTAACAGATAAACTTCTCGTTCATTTGATACCCTTATCGCTATTCTGTGACTTGCAAAAGTACGAAAATATATTATTGAAATAAAGAGTGATTTTTTTGAGGTTAGGATTTTCATGCATTAGTATTTGACAGATCACGTGGGATTTCAGACATGGTGTCAAAGAGAAAGATGCTCAGTATGCTTTGACATTTCATCATGAATAGACTTACTAACGAGCAACGCTTGCAAATCATTGAATTTTATTATCAAAATGCGTGCTCTGTTAAGAAAGTTCAGAAAGAAAGAAATTGTGTTCAGCGACGAAGCTCATTTTTGGCTCAATGGGTACGTAAATAGGCAGAATTGTCGATTTTGGAGTGAATATCAGCCAGAAGCATTGCAAGAGCTACCAATGCATCCAGAAAAAGTCACAGTTTGGTGCGGTTTATGGGCTGGTGGCATCATTGGACCGTACTTCTTCAAAGATGATGCGAATCGTAACGTAACTGTGAATGGTGAGCGCTACCGTGAGATGATATCCAACTTTTTTTTGCCCAAAATGGAAGAACTGAACTTGGTTGACATGTGGTTTCAACAAGATGGCGCTACATGCCACACAGCTCGCGATTCTATGGCCATTTTGAGGGAAAACTTCGGAGAACAATTCATCTCAAGAAATGGACCGGTAAGTTGGCCACCAAGATCATGCGATTTGACGCCTTTAGACTATTTTTTGTGGGGCTACGTCAAGTCTAAAGTCTACAGAAATAAGCCAGCAACTATTCCAGCTTTGGAAGACAACATTTCCGAAGAAATTCGGGCTATTCCGGCCGAAATGCTCGAAAAAGTTGCCCAAAATTGGACTTTCCGAATGGACCACCTAAGACGCAGCCGCGGTCAACATTTAAATGAAATTATCTTCAAAAAGTAAATGTCATGGACCAATCTAACGTTTCAAATAAAGAACCGATGAGATTTTGCAAATTTTATGCGTTTTTTTTTTTTAAAAAAAGTTATCAAGCTCTTAAAAAATCACCCTTTAGCAACAAAAATCGTCAAGAAATTAATTCGACTCTTTTTGAGAATATCGGCTTATTTAACGAGAAAAACATTAAATTTGCAGACTTTTTCTTATAATTTAAAGTATTTTTAACAGACACCCTTCTTTTTCAGTTGATATCTCTGTCGTCATTCTGTGACCCGCAGAAGTAGGAAAGTAAATTATTAAAACACAAAAAATAGATTCGGCTCTTTTTGGGAATATCAGCTTATTTAACGAGAAAACCGTAAATTGACAGGATTTTTCTTGGAATTTATAGTATTTTAAACCGATAATCCTCTCTTTTATTTCATATCCATATCGGAATTGTTTGACACGCAAAAGTACGAAAATAAGTTATTAAAACACAAAAAAATCGATAAAAAATCATTTCGGTTTTTTTTGGTATGTCAGCCTATTTAATGAGAAAAACACTAAATTGGCAGTTTTTTTGGAATTTATAGTATTTTTAACAGATATTCTTCTCTTTCTGTTGATATCAATGCCGTCATTCTGTGACCCTCAGAAGTAGGAAAGTAAATTATTAAAACACAAAAAATCGATAAAAAATTATTTCGGTTTTTTTTTTGGGAATGTCAGCCTATTTAACGAGAAAAATACTAAAATGGCAGGTTTTTTTGGAATTTATAGTATTTTTAACAGATATTCTTCTCTTTCTGTTGATATCTATGTCATCACTCTGTGACCCGCAGAAGTAGGAAAGTAAATTATTAAAACACAAAAAACAAATTCGGTTCTTTTTGGGAATCTCAGCTTATTTAACGAGAAAAACCGTAAATTGGCAGGATTTTTCTTGGAATTTATAGTATATTTTGAACATATAGTCTTCTCTTTCGTTTGATATTTAAAACGTCATTCAACGGCACGTAAAGGTGCGAAAATAAATTATTAAAACACCAACAAAAATCGATAACAAATCACTTTTTGGGAATATCGGTCTATATAACAAGAAAAACGCTAAACTGACTAACTTTTTCTTGTCATTATCTACTTGATGTTCGATATGTTTTATGTTCTTGTATTTACGCAATTCTGTGACCCGCAAAAGTATGAAAATAAATTATTACCTATGGCCTTTGAAAATTGAAAGTCCTGTAAAAAGGACAAATGATCACAAAATAAAAATACTGGGAAAGTTTTGCTACTGGTGTCCTATTGTTTCAGTTCTATATAGTTTCCTTCTTAGGAGGAAAATAGTATCGCAGGGTGTAAAGAACTAAAATATAACTAAAACATATACATACTTCGAATGTCTATCTTTATGTGTTTCTGCTCTGATTTATTGAAAATGGAAAAAACAATTGTTTACAAATTGTCTATGTCCTTCCATTCTATAAATCAAAAACAAAAATCTACAAAATGTTACAAAAAAGCCAGTGTCGTAAGGACAAAAAAAAATAAAATATATTTGAAGTTTCTTTAAATTGAAATTTTTTTGAATAAATCTTTCTTAAATTATTATGATTTTGCCCGTTTAAGTTCGCCAAGATTTTCATTTAGTGTTCATATTATGTTTTATTTAATTACGAACTTTTCAACACTCTGACAGTGCCGCCTTTGCCCGAAAACCTTGAACAGCTGCCTGTTTAACATTAACTTCACGGTGTGACAGTTATGAAACACACACATAGTCTATGGACCATTTGCAGGTGTATTGAATAATTTATGTATGTAAATCTATATTCTATCTACTGTGTCAACATATGTGAACACTCCTCCATTTCGAAATTGGAATTTGAATATAACAACGTTGTTCTTTTTTGCATATTCAAAAACATCACATCACACATACGAATATGCAGCGTAGATTTTTTTCCATGCATTGATGTCTACTCTAATTTCCAATTTAACTGTCATTTCAAGCTGTGGTGATATATTCATATTAAAACGAAATGTCAAAATGACAAGTTGTTGACGTTTTCGCAACGCTGTGTGATGAATATCAGCTGCACAGATACACCCATTTAAGATGTCACGGGTGTTTATTTATGTATTTATTATTAATATTATTATTATCGTTATTATTATTATTATTGTTTGTATAAAATATCAATTTTTACACATTATGCATAACTTGGCAATGACAATGTAAAGAGACGTCAAAACACAACAGCAGGGCTTGTCATTATGCAAATTCACACAGCCACACACAGAATTCCAATATTCATATTGTGTGAGAATATGATATTTTTATTAAATTC
Source organism: Polietes domitor (assembly GCA_947397865.1). Taxonomy (NCBI): domain Eukaryota; kingdom Metazoa; phylum Arthropoda; class Insecta; order Diptera; family Muscidae; genus Polietes; species Polietes domitor. The sequence goes on along the minus strand of OX377622.1, from coordinate 141,703,384 downwards.
AATTCGCATCACGTCATCTTAGCATACATATGTATATGGTACATACATATATAGGAGTTTGACGTCTTTGTAATCTGTCGGCCCTTTGATCTGTTAATAACATTTGTTCATAAATTCCTTCCTTAACAATTTTTATAGCATGCCCCTTTAGATGTTGTAATATTTGCCATGATTTGTGGCAGAAACACTTGTCGCTGTTTTTATAAAACTCTAAATGTCCCCCCGTTTAGTGTGCTGTCAATTGCGCCATGTGTCTCTGTTAACTTGACAATTTCGAAATGTCAACACTTATTAGCCGCTGACAGTGATCTGTGTTTAGGCACGCGTACACCCATTAAATCTGTCACTATTGTTTACCGTTAAAACACAGAGACATATCACAATTTTACTCGGGTGACAATTACATGTGCTACACTATCAGTTGCTCTCCCTTCTCCTCTCTCCACATGTCTCTCTATCGTGATGACAATTACGAAATGTCGAAACAATCAGCGCTGTCAAGTTGTCCATTCACACTTGGCTGTTGGCACGAAGAAACAGATGATTAAGAAGAAGAAGAAGACATCGAAGATGTGATGATTGACAGCATGTGTTGTTTATAATTTGTGGCGGGCACCTATTTAATTTGACAATGCTGTTGGTAGAAAACTACTTATACATGTCAAACTTCAAACACAATGTTTGAAGATTTTCTCCTTCCAATGACCGTGAGAAAAAAGTGCAATTTTAAATCTAACGAATTATGGGATAATCTTTTTTATGCCCGGGGCGATAACAAGTGGTATGAACTAATCTATTTGGCGCTCTACACCTCTAGCGTTTAGTAAGATGTTTAACATGACAAGAGCAAATCCAAAAATTATGAAATAATGGTGAAAATAGAAAGGTCAGTTCACATTATGTGATTTTCCCATACGATCACCTATTTAATTAAAGCTAAATACAACCCTGTGCAGCACTTATGACACTGGCTTTTTGTGCGGGTAGAATTATAGAAAATGAATTATATAGAAAATGTATAGAACTACGAAAAGACAAATTAAGCATTAAGGCAATTTAAACATAAAGTCGATAATGTCCAGAACAAGTCTGTCATTTTAGCGTTTTTCCTGGCATAATCAGCCGATAATCCCAAAAAGAGCCGAGATGATATTTTGTCGATTTTTTGGATGTTTTAATAATTTATTTTCATAGTTTTGCAGGTCATGGAATGACGATATAGATATCAACTGAAAGAGAAGAATGTCTGTAAAAAATATCTTAAATTTCAAGAAATAGTCAGCCAATTTAGTGTTTTTCTCGTCAAATAAGCCAATATTACCAAAAGGAGCCGAATTGATTTTTTGTCGATTTTTTGGTATTTTAATAATTTATTTTCGTACATTTACGAATCATAGAATTACGATATAAATATCAAATGAAAGGGAAGAATGACTATTAAAAATACTTTAAATACAATGCCTCTAATTGAATTTCCTGTTAAAATCGCCCGATAACTCGAAAAATACTACTTTTGGAATTTCGTCTACTTTTGGGATTATCGCCAGATAATTTATTTTCGTACTTTTTGTAGCCATATAAGGGTGGCATGGGCATCAAATGAAAGATAAGGAAGTCTGTTAAAAATACTTTAAATGTCATGCTTATATATGTATTGGAGTATGGTATTAAAAATCATTTCAGGACTTCTCCCTTAAAAAGTATAACATCAATATATTTTATAAATTAAATTTTTTTGGTGTATAATAATTTATTTTCATACTTTTACGAATCATAGAATTACGGCATACATATCAAATGAAAGAAATGAATGTCTGTTAAAAATACTTCAAATGCCTTTAACTGCATTAGCTTAGTGATTTTCCTGCCCGATAATCCCAAAAACGGCCGATTTGATTTTTTGTCGATTTTCTTTTGGTGTTTTAATAATTTATTTTAGTACTTTTTCAAGTCATACAAGGGCGGTGTGGATATCAAATGAAAGAGAAGAATGTCTGTTAAAAATACTTCAAATGTTATTCGTCTATATGTATTGGAGTTTGGTATTAACAATCATTTCAGGTCTTCTCCCTTAAAAAGTAAAACATGAATAAACTTAATAGAAAAAGGGGAAAATTTGAAGCGATGGTTAATGTTAAACTGGTACGTATAGAAGCATGACATTTAAAGTATTTTGAACAGACCTTTTTCTATTTAATTTGTTATCAATACGTCTCATTTATCACACTCAAAAGTACGAAAATAAATTATGGAAATACAAAAGGTTATATGAATCTGGTATTTTGCGATATTTTCTCTTTTTTGCCGGAATAGTACTGATATATTTGTACAGAAAAAGTGTATAATTGCCAAAAGAGCAGGAATATTAAGAAATATTGAACTTAATGTCGACAATCTCAAGAAAATGTCTGCCAAGTTAGCGTTTTTCTGGTAAAATCAGCTGATAATCCCAAAAAGAGCAGAAATGATTTTTTGTCGATTTTTTTTGGTGTTTTAATAATTTATATTCGTACTTTTTCGAGTAATAAAAGGGCCTTATGGATATGAAAAGAAAGAGAAAAATGTCTATTAAAAATACTTTAAATGTCATGCTAATATATGTATTAGTTTAACGTTAACAACAATTAAATTCCCCCTTCATTTATTTAGTTTATTCATGTTTCACTTTTTAAGGGGGGAACATTTGAAATGATTGTTTATGCTAAACTAATAATGATATTAAAGAATGTTATTTAAAGTATTTTTAACAGACCTTCTTCCCTTTCATGTGATATCCATATCGTTCTTTTATGACCCTCAAAAGTACGAAAATAAATTATTGCAACACAAAAGGCCGTATGAAACTGATTTTTTATCGATTTTTTTGTGTTTTAATAATTTATTTTCATACTTTTTGGAGTCAATCATAGGCAATATAGACATCAAATGATAGAGAAGAAAGTCTGTTAAAAATACTTTAAATGACATGCTTCTACCTGTATTAGTTTAGCGACCATTTTAAATTCTTCCTTAATTTATTTAGTTTATTCATGTTTTTAAGGGGGAACATTTGAAATGATTGTTTATGCTAAACTAATAAAGATTTAAGAATGTTATTTAAAGTATTTTTAACAGACTTTCTTCTCTTTCATTTGATATCCATATCGCCTATGTATGACTCGCAAAAGTATGAAAATAAATTATTAAAATAGAAAAAAATCGACAACAAATCAATTCGTCTACTTTTGGGATTATCGTCCGATAATTTATTTTCATACTATTTGTAGCCGTACTAGGGTGGCATGAGCATCAAATGAAAGATAAGAAAGTCTGTTAAAAATACTTTAAATGTCATGCTTATATATGTATTGGAGTTTGGTATTAACAATCATTTCAGATCTTCTCCCTTAAAAAGTAAAACATCAATATATTTAATAGAAAAAAGGGAGAAAATTGAAACGAGAAGCATGATATTTAAAGTATTTTTAACAGACCTTATTCCCTTTTATGTGATATCCATGTCGTTCTTTTCTGATGCTCAAAAGTACGAAAATAAATTTTGGAAACACAAAAGGTCATATGAAATTGATTTTTTGTTGATTTTTTTTTTGTATTTTAATAATTTATTTTCGTACTTTTTCGAATCATACATGGGCGATATGGGCATAAAATGAAAAAGAAGAATGTCTGTTAAAAATACTTAAAATATCAATTAAAAATACTTCTATATGTATTGTAGTTATTTAAATTTTTCTTTTTAATTGAGGTTTTCTGTACTTTTTTATTTCTCAAGATCTCAATTTAAAGCAGATATGCACTGAAATAGGTCTGCCAGGCACCTGGTTTCGTATTTTTAAAAGAACCCAGCAAAAACTGCTTAGGTTTTGAAAGCATTATATATCTTGTAGAGTTTGAGATATGTCTAAAAACTCCCTAAATTCTTCTGTAAAAAAAAAACTTCACTTGGGAGTTGTTGTCAGATGTCAGAGAAATTTGTAACAAAAAATTGTTATCAAATCAATCCTTAGGTTAACTTTTTCCCCTCCCCCATTTAAACAGAGTGGGGGTGTAGCAAACCAATCCACTGGCTGTAGGGAAATGCAGTCCCCTCTGCTTGTGTTTCGAAGTTAATTGGTCTGCATACGAAATTCAAAAGCCGTCGTCGTCGTGTACTCGTGTATTTCCTGTGAACACGCTTCAGTCGTTCGCATCATCATTAACGGTTCTGGTATTTTGAAAATCGTTACACTCTGGTTTTGTTAACGTGTTGTTGTTGTTGCTGTTTATGAAGAATCATCAATAATCGCTAAGGTGTCAATAATGTGGGAACTATTTAGCACCAGTGCTTCAGAGCCAGCACCACCATCAACACCAATATCTTTGATTGTTTGCCAGCCCAGAGACCGAGAGAATGTTCACAGGTAGTTTTACATGACGCAGGAATGTGGTACCTTTTCAAAGTGTAAGAATTTCCAAGAAATCGCACAAACAAATAGGAATAGACCAAACCCAAAATCCAAACACACAGCGCTGCGCATACAGCGACTACATAAGAAACCCATTGAACCTGTTGCAGCCACGGCAACTGCAACAGCAGTTGGTAACAAGAACAACAACACAGCACAACGTCAACAGCAATGCAATCACGGCAACGGTATGTAAATATCATGGAAGTCAAAGAAGGGGTAGGGGTCCGAGTTCGAGTGCGAGTACGGGTGGGAAGGTTTCGGTTTCGGTCTCGGATGTAAATGAAAAATCCATGTATACAACATCAATTATCATTAGTCGAAGACGAACTGAAGACAGACAGACTGAGAGAGAGAGGGCGAAACATAAATCAAACACAAATGCGAGTAGCCTGGAATTGCATAGCATCCCATAGTGGACAATGGACAAGACAATGGCCAATGTAAGGCCGTGGCACGTCAGGCAGACAGGTTGTTCTTTTATGGCCCTGGCCGGCCCTGGTGGTGTTACTGTTTTCACAACTATTTCGGGCCATTTACCTCCCCCACCCCCCTCGGTAATCCTGGGCACTGTGAATGTGAGTGCCAGTGTGGTGGATTAATTTAATTGCTTTCCGAACCTCGTTTACTTGAAGGTCTTACCCAAAACGAGAAAAACACAAAAACAACAAGACCACTTAAAATTGTTGTTGTGTTGCTTGAACGGTATTTTGGAATAAATCAAAATTCGAACAAGTGGAAAAGTGGCGTTTCTTTCGTCCACCATCTTCAGTTTTCTTCAAACGGACGGCGTTTCCGTACAGCAACAGAAACAAATCAATATTTGAGAAAGCAATTATGTATGTATGTAAGACACGCACACACACATAGATGTTTGTGGGCATGTATATGTGTTCATGTGAAGAGCAAACCTTTTCTGTCTTGTCTTGATTACCTACCGCAGTTCCTAAACCCTTAAACTAGGTAAGCAATCACCCGTTTGCCAACAAATCAAAGTAACAAAAACACGATTCGGTTATATACCTCCACGGACAGACACTCAATATCTATCGACGACGTATCTCTAAAAACAGCAGCCTTTAATCATGCGACACTGTGCGACAAATAAATATTAAAAAAATTAAATTTATTGGTCCAGTTTTATTGATTTTATTACACTTGAGTCTCGAGTAGTGTTTTGCATGGACCACGGCAATCTTTCGAGATATAGGCAAGCTGAAAAACTGAAATATTTCATTAGATTGTCCATATCAGTTATAATGGTTTCCATTTTTATACCCTCCACCTCCAGGATGGGGGTATACTAACTTTGTCATTCCGTTTGTAACACCTTGAAATATCGACCGCAGATCCTATAATTTATATTCTTGATCGTAATAAAATTCAAAGACGATCTAGCCATGTCCGTCCGTCCGTCCGCTAGGATCTAAACGAAAGGAGCTAGAACGTTCAAATTTTCCATAAATACGTCTTATAGTCGTAGATCGGTTGGGATTGAAATGGGGCGAAATCTGCCCAAAGGGAAAATTTTTTTCTCTCACAAGGACTAAAAATACCCATAATAATCCCTAATATTTTAGAGTATTTAAGCATTCCCTTATAGCAAAAACGTGCACCATAAAGTGATTCTTATTTGTAAGGGGTGAAATGGGGCAAAAAAGGGCTAAAATTGATACATATTAAACGACAACAGCTAGAAACACGAAATTCGTTGTGTACATTTCTCTAATTGAGTAGATACATAATATAAAAGTATTTTTTCCAAATTCGTACTTTTAAGGGGTAAATGGGAATAGAGGGATAAAAATGGTACCAACCAAACGGCTGCCCCTAGATTAATCAAATTCGGTGTATACATTCCTCTGACTGCATAGACACGTAAAATACTCGGATTTTTCAAAATTCGTACTTTTTGGAGTTAAAATGAAAAAAGGGGATAAAACTAGTACCAATAAAATGACAGCTAGAGTCATGAAATTCGGTGTATACATTCCTCTAATTGCGTAGACACGTAAAATAAACAGATTTTTCGAAATTCGTACTTTTTGGGTTTAAAATGGAAAAAGGGGATAAAAATAGTACCAACCTAATGACCGCAGCTAAAGTCATGTAATTCGGAGTATACATTCCCCTAACTGCGTAGACACGAAAAATAGAAGATCTTTTTCCAAATTCGTACTTTCAAGGGATATAATGGGTACAGAGTGATAAAATAGTGCCAACTAAACGACTACAGCTAGAACGATGAAATTCATCGGGTGTGTACATTAGGGCGTACCTCAAAAAAAAAGTTCGCCGTACACCTTCGAATATGAAGTATTATTGAAAGGTAGTTTCAAAAAAAAAATTTTTATTTTTTTATGCCGAACGTAGGGGTCGCGCTTTTACATTTTTCTATATAACTTGTATTTATAAACGGATTTTAAAGTGTGATACATCGATGTTTTTGTCTCGACGAGGCCGATTTTTTTGTCTTTGAAGTCATTGAGCTCAAGCACCCCCTTCTGGTACTTACCCATCATTTCTCAGTTGCTACTACCCTAATGTACCACTCTAATAATCGAAAATTAAAGCTCGCATAAAATCATGAATCATGTTTGAGCTCAATGACTTCAAAGACAAAAAAATCGGACAAAAACATCGATGTATCACACTTTAAAATCCGTTTATAAATGCAGAAGTTATATAGAAAAATGTAAAAGCGCGACCCCTACGTTCGGCATAAAAAAATAAAAAAAAATTTTTTGAAACTACCTTTCAATAATACTTCATATTCGAAGGTGTACGGCGAACTTTTTTTTTTTTACTTGTAACCTGGTACGCTCTAGTGTACATCCCTCTAATTGCGTAGACACGTAAAATAAAGAGATTTTAGAAAATCGTACGACTTAAGGGGGTAAAATAGGAAAAAGGGTAAAAATGGTACCAACCAAATGGCCGCAGCTAGAATCATGGAATTCGCTGTATACATTCCTTTGACTTGCATTTGACAATATAAAAAGATTTTTCCAAATTCGTTATCTTTACGTTTACGGCGAAAATGTTTTTTGGAATTTAAAGTGGAATGGAAATATAACCAACTGTAGCACCCACTATCTACCAATATTTATGGTACTTACGCCTTTTTGAAAATATGAATATAAGAATATTTATATTTTGAATTGACTTCAAGTATTATTTCGATATATATAGGGTAAACGTATTGGTAGCCTTGCCTTATAAGCGTGGTTTGAAATAATAAAAATATTATATTTATTTATAAAATTATTTTTTCAATATTTGTATTTGGTTTGGTTTGGCTACATTAAAAAATTTATATTTTCCTGTTATATTACTGCACTTCTACGAAAACCGACAAGCTCAGTGGAATGTAATCCATGGTGGAGGGTATATAAAGTTCGGCCCTCTTGGAATTAGCACTGTCAGGCAGAGAATGATGTCAATTAGAGTGTGTTTTAACAAACTATATTGGAAACCACTTCGAAACGTTAGTTCTCAAAGTAGATCCCAACTTAACCATCGTTGGGAGCTGTAATGATATTCTATTGAGGTATATCCTCCTATTTGTAGGGAATTTGACTTCGTGGGGATTTGCGAACTTCATTTTGGGAGTGTGATATAGTCAGAATTTCTTAAATGAACCAACACTCAGGGGATAAATTCAGGATAAATGCCATGCTTTATCCTTATTTTCCATGTTGGCAGAAAGAAAATGAAGAATAGGAAGGAGGGAGTGCTCTTTATTGACATCTGTTTTAAACTGCTAAATGTCATAATGAGCGTCCGAGGTACAAACACCTTGAAAGTATCGATAGAACAGTGAACCACATCCCACAATATGACAATATTCAAGAGAGACAATATACCTCTGCCGAATATCCTCTCTGCAAATGCAACAATTTTGTTTATTGTAATGGCTTAATGGCCAAAAAGGGACTCATCACTGAAAAGAATATTGCGATAAAACAGTGGATTGAATTACATTTCGTTTCCATGTTTTAAAAAATAAGCACCAACGATTCCATCGGCCCACAGTGGTTCGGAATCAAAATCGATAGGCCAAAATTCAATAACTTTTTTTCTAGTAAACATTTTTGATTTCTGTAAGAAACTGAAATTAGACAAGGACTCAAGGATTATTTTGAGATATTAATATTTAAAATCGGGTAATCGGATATATTTTAGAAATTAGCCCAAAGTTGTCTACTTTTCGTATATTTCGATTTTAAAAAAAGTAAAATTTTAGATTCTTCGTTTGTATTTTTTTGGTCTGTAATCAATATTTGATTTGAACTGTAAATAAATTTGCATTCTATTAAATATAGATGCAAAATGGTCTTGAGCCAGGACAATATCTCAATTCAAATCAAATATTGATTACAGACCAAAAAAATACAAACGAAAAATCTAAAACAATGAGCACGGCAGAAGTATTGCTGGGTAACTATACCTGCATATACACATGCTTTCATATGCAACTCAATGAGATGCTTGTAAGATGGCATGTGTACTTTATTACTTGGTGCGATTTTTTAAACGCAAATTCGGCAAGTGAGTTGTGCTTCTCGTTCGTTTGTGAGAATCATATTCTTATAGAGGCCGGGTTTGATGTTGAAAAGTCGCTGCGAAGCCACTTGAAAAGACTTTTGACATGGTCGAAATCATGATTGTGGTAGTCTGCAGCCAAGTAATAAATCTCACCTTGCCATTTGTAAATAAGTTTGCATTCAATTAAATATAGATGCAAAATGGTCTTCAGCCAGGGCAATATCCCAGTTCAAAACAAAAAGTAAAATTTTTAACAGAAACTTAAAAACATTTTTAACATTATTTTACGTATTTGTTCATAACGCGCAGAAAAAAATTAATTTTCCTCATATTACTGATTCTCTCATTTTTCAGATGGTGAAAATTCCAAAAACGTAATTTTTTGTCGACTTTGTCGAACTGTTTCTCTTCGCATTCTAAGAGATTTTGTTTTGTTAAAAATTGAGGTTTCTTAGATTTATTTCGGCGCCAAAACGGTGTTTGTGTCAATAAAATTTATTTGCAATAAATATTTCAAAAATACCTTTTTTTGTAAAATTTTTTGACTTTTCTTTTAAAAGCCTCTGAAGGGGAAAAAACATATATATTTTACATATTTTTGGATTCCCAAAAAAGTCAGATTTTTCAGTTCCAAAACGTAAATTATTCTTTTTTCTCATTAGCGTTTGAAAAGTAAGTAGGCGGCTATAAATATGAGCAATTTCCTTTGTCCTAAGCTAAGCTAAATTTTATGGCAAACGGAGTTCATTTGCATGAACTATGCCCAAAAAACACTAATAATAACTGATTTTGCAGACAAATCGAATTAATACAGGTCAACTGAACACTGGTGGTACTGCAACTTATTCAATTTCATTAAATTAAACTCTCTCTAAAGAAGAAGACAAACTACTTTTTGTTAACAAGATATGAACTTGGAAATTTTTTGGAGTCTGTAATAATGTCAAATGGTCTTGTTCAGATTTAAACCTGGGATATGCCAGTTATTGTACATACAGAGGTATGGCGATTATAAATAATTATGAAATATCGAGCTCTTGTTCGGGTGGCTTATCATCTCTACCTAATTTGGGTACCAAATATCCTCAAAAATATGTAAATTTTCAAAAAATGAGGACAACTTGGCAGCACAAGCACTCTATATAGAAGTTCCACTGATGAGTTATCCCCCTGCAGAATACGATATACGTTTTCTTCGTACTCTTTCAAAAACACCCAAAACTTTTAATATTTTTTGTGACATTTTTGTCGCCCAGTGTTATTGATTGAACGAGCGTCCAGCGTTGGCCATCATCGACAACAAGACCAACGCCGTCGTCAGTACTGTAACGCGCGCGTTCAGTCTTTTTATTACAATCTAAACGATCGTCATACGTTTTTATCGCTGTTTGTCCGCCAGTTTGTTCATATGCTCTGAAGAATTTTCCCCCATCGCAGTAGTTTGGCCGTCCGTCCCGCCGAACTGTTCGAAACGAACTTTTATTTTCTATGCTGCTCTTTAATGACAATCATCGATTTACACTTGTAAAACACTTGAGTTTATGGAGATTTTTTTCAGGTGATGTTTTTGTTTCCCACAGTCCAGCGAACGATCGATGGATCGATCGGCCGGTTGGTTGGTTGGCTATGGATCGATCGGTCAACTCAATGGACGGCATATACTCTCATAATGTGTGCCTGTGTATGTTTATATGCAATACAAGTATGTCATGCATATTGAATGAAGATTTTCCTTCAGATGAGTTTGTGTGAATGTTGGTTGGTTGGCATGTGTTTTTCCCCGAGACGGCGGTAGTCTTTATTGTTGTTGTTTTTGTTTTTTTTTTTTGAGTAGATGAGTATCTGAACACAGTTCTGAACATCAAAATCGATCAACAACTAAGTAAGCAACTGCAGCAGCACTTGTTGTTGTGGCTGCTGTTGTTTTTGTTGTTATTTTTACAGTGGCGACTACATAAATGGCGCACACACGCCTATCAAACATTTATTTATTTCTGATAATGTTGGGATACTTGGCTTTGGCGTTGAAAGCTGCAGCTGAAATCTTGACATCAAAGAACTCAAACTGGTAGCTCTGGTTAAGAAGGGCCGGGGAGGGTAGGTTGGGGGTAACCGTGAAAGTCTTGTTGGTTGGTTGCAGCATTTGCAGCTTCAAAGGAAACAAGGCAAAGGGCCCCCATTTATAATAAAATTTTATTGGACACATGTTGGACATTATATTCCATTTCATTTCATTTCATTTTATTATTAAAATGTTCATTTTGAAAGATTTCCTGGCTGTTATTATTTCCGCTTCCTTGCCGTTCAGTGCGGGGGGAGGGGGGATTTCATTTTAGTGGCACGTGTAGCCGTTGTTTTAAACGACGGCCGCACAAATTAATATCTCACAAAGAATGTTCGTTCTGACTTTGTAATTTAATATTTAAGTGCTGCTTTCTCATCTGAAACTTAAACAATGGACACGGAAAATGTCAGCAACATCTCTTGAATGTGACCTTTAGTGATGACAAATTTTCAATGTTTTTTTGCACAAAATCAACCAGAATTTCAGCGAAAAATCATCAAATGATATTTTCTCATTAGTTGAAGGTGTAAAAACAATAAAAAATTCACGAAAAATAGGCAATGGAAAAATATATATGAGTCATTCCATGTCAAGCGGTACGGTTTTTGACCTCGATAGCTGCGATGGTTTTGAAAGTTTGTGTATGTATTTTTCTCATAAAATTAATGTATACGTATTTTTGGAAAAAAATTGAAAAAATTTTTTCACAGGTTATGTCCAATTTAACAGAGACAAAATATTATTTTTTCAAAAGGTATGTTCATTCAATCGCCTATAACTCCTGAAATACTTTATCGATTTTAATGTGTAATACCTTGTATTGAAGGTAATTCCAATTACTTTTAAATTATTGATGTTGTGTGTTATAGCAGGGTTGGATTTTTTAAAGTTTTTTTCAATTTTATTGCTTTTATTTTGATTTTCGAAATGATTACACTAATCCATTTTGTTGAAATTTTAAAGTAGTGTGGTTAGGTCTATTCTTAAGCGACTGTTTGAGTTTGAAAGTGGTGAAATGATGGCTTCTATTTTTTACGATTTTTTTTTTTTTCGATTTTTTTTTTTCAAAATCAAACAGAATTTCAGTGAAAAAATCATCAAAATGATAATTTTTTCATTAGTACATAAACGCAAGTTATTAGAACAATGAAAAATCCAAGAAAAAATTGTTTATGGAAAATTTCTTTTTTTTTTTTGTTTGTAGAAAAAATAAAAAAATATATTTTTATTTTCATTACCTATTTTTTTCTGGGATTTTCCATTGTTTCTATGAACTAATTAAAATTTTTTAGTGTGTCGACTTAGTTCGGTGGAATATTTTGTTTATCAGCGCTTCTCATTTGTCATATCTGACCGCTGGTACTAATATGAACCCTGATTTAAGTCAAAGACATACATTCGTTGCGAAAGTTCTGACGAGATGGGGTAGCGCCCATCGAAACTGCGCAGTCAACTTTTAGCTGCAACAATAAAGGTCTCTCTTTCCCTTTTTGCTAATTTTGGGTTCTGCTGAAGACTTCAGCACAGCCTTTGATCTTGAACCAAAATAAATGACAAATCAATTGTAAAAACTTTAAAAAATTTAAATTTTAAAATCTAAAATTAGATGAAATTTCCTTCAAAACAAATCTGTCGAGTAATTCAGGAGTTACAGTTAGATTGAATGAACACACCTATTCGAAAAAAAACGTATTTTTTCACTGTTAAATTGGTCATAACTCGTGAAAAAAAATGTTCTATTTTTTCCAAAAATCCGTTACAATATTTTTATGAGAAGAATACATGCACAAACTTTCAAAACGCAATCGCAGCTACAGAGGTCAAAAATCGTACCGCTTCGTACATGGAATGACTCATATGTATTTGGATTAATGTCATCATTTCGAAAATCAAAATAAAAGAAGTAAAATTGTAAAAACTATAAAAAATTTAACCCGACTATGATATACCACTTCATCATTTTAAAAGTAGATGAAATTTCCTTCAAAACAAGCAATAGCTCATTAAAATCTGTCAAATATTTCGAAAAAATCGAATTGGTCATAACTCGGGGAACAAATTTCTATTTCCGCTTTGTACGTGAAATGACTCATGGATTTTTTAATATTTATTTTAATTTCATTTAGAAATTATTTATTAATTTTTTAAAACTTTAGTTTATAAATTAATTGATTTGATGACAATTATTTTTTATATTTATATATTATTTTTTTTTTATACTTGTAGATCATTTAAGGAGAATATTTCCACCACTAACAAAAATTTTACAATTTTAATTTATATGAAAAAAAATAATTTCATATATTAATTGACCGAAATTGACCAACATTTTTAATTTTTGTATTAAAATTTATTAATAGACTTTATGATAATTAATTTCATATATTTGTAGATCATTTATAGAAAATATTTAAATTTTTCGATTTGTGGAAATTGTTTTAATTTTCCACGGCTGAAAAAAAATCCACCCCGAGATGGACTAACAAAAATTTTACAATTTTAATTTCTACAAAAAAAAAAAATAATTTCATATATTAATTGATCGAAATTAAATAGATTTGATGATAATTAATTTCTTATATTTCTAGATCATTTATGGAAAATATTTCCATTTTTCGCTGGCTAAACAAACATCACATCGAAATTGACTAATACAAATTTTAAAATTGTAAATTTGTAACAAAAAGATAATTTCATACATTAATTGATAGAAATTGACTAAAATTTTTATAATTTTAATTTCATACATTAATTAATTTGAGAATAATTGATTTCTTACATATGTAGAAAATATTTCCATTTTTTGATTTGTGGAAAATATTTTCATTTTTCCCCGGCTAAAAAATTTCACGCCGAAATTGACTAACATTTTTAAAATTTTAATTTCATTCATTAATTGATTTGATGATAATTAATTTCTTACATTTCGAGATCATTTATAGAAAATATTTCTATTTTTTGATTTGTAGAAAATATTTTCATTTTTCCCCGGCTGAAAAAAATTCACCTCAAAATTGCCTAAATTTATATATATATTTATTTATTCCTTTCTCTTCTACGAGGAGCATATGGTTTGATGATAATTAATTTCTTATATTTCTAGATAATTCATAGAAAATATTTCCATTTTCCCTGGCTAAAATAAATTCACCTCGAAATTGACTAACAAAAATTTTAAAATTGTAAAATTTCTAATTCAAAGAGATTTTTTTCTTTTTTTCCATAAAATTCATAGGAAAGTTTTAGAAAAAATCCTTCCTCCAGTAGCAGGATCACAACGAAATTGACTAAAATTTTAATGATTTGATTTATAAAAAATATTTCCATTTACCCCCGCTAAAAAAATCACTCCGAAATCGACTAACATTTTTAAAATTTCAATTTCATACATTAATTGATTTGATGATAACTAATTTCTTTTATTTGTACATCATTTATAGAAAATATTTCTACTTTCCCTGACTAAAAAAATCTCCTCGAATTGTTTAAAAATTTTAAAATTTTAATTTCATACATTTATTGATTTGGTCATAATTAATTTCTTTTATTTTATTACATCATTTATAGAAAATATTTCTATTTTCGCTGGCTGAAAAAAGTCACCTCGAAATTGTCTAAAATTTTTAAAATGTCAATTTCATACATTAATTGATTTGATGATAATTAATTTCTGATATTTGTAAATCATTTTGTAGAAAATATTTAATTTTGCCCTCGCCTTCAAAAAATCACCTCGAAATTGACTAGAATTTTTAAAATTGTAATTAATTGATTTGATCATAATTAATTTCGTATATTTTTAGATCATTTTGTAGAAAATATTTCAATTTCCTCTGGCATAAAATAAATTCACCTCGAAATTGACTAACAAAACAATTTTACAATTTTAATTTCTAATTTAAAGAGAATTTGTTCGTTTCGTTTCCATAAAATTCTTAGGAATTTTGTAGAACAAAATTCCTTCCTCCAGCATCAACATCATCACCATCATCATCATCCTCATCCACCGCCCTGCCCTATTATCCAAGATGAATGTGTAGTATGTTCTTGTCGTCTCTCACAACATCAGAGATTGTTTTTCGGCATTTTAATTTAATTACAGCCTTTAAATTGTGCCCACAAAAGAAACAAAACATTCAAGTTCGTTATGATTAACCTCTTAATTGTCCATCATTTGAAAACCGTCATCGTACGTTGGCAGCACCAGCAGCAGCACCCAACCAAACACAACACACACACAAAAACGACAACATTTCTTTTCTGTTTTCCTACTCAAGAGTTCCCTCTTTGGCAGTTTTAGTTTGTGATGTACGAGTGTGAACGACGACGTCGACCACGACGACGAGTAGGGCATAATGCTCATACTTGTATGATGTGATGTATCTCTCTCCCTTCTGTGTATGGCTGGGCCTTTGAACTGAAGTGCATCAATTGTGATGGTGGTGATGTTGTCTCGGCTGCTGTCGTGGCTGCCGTTTTTTTTTTCTTCAACGTAATGCAGGTTGAGGAAGCCAAAAAGCCGAACAAAAGAATTCCTTTGCCGAGTTGCCTCTCGGAGGCCACTTCAAATAAATCAATAACATGCAGACAAATATTCACACACATAGGCTCTCATATACACACTCAAACATGCACTCTCAAAGGTGAATGTAATCACCAATCACCGCCATATGACCGATGATGCGTTCGCCTTTCGTTTCAGGTTAAACAAAAAAACTTAAACTTTAAAGTAAAGAGAGAAAAAACACAATAAATAGTAATAATAAAACAACGAAAATACAAATACAAACAAAGAAACCCCTTAAATAAAGAAAACAAAATTGGCGCTTAAACATGTTCATCAGTCAAACGAACAATACCCATAACACACACACGCACACTCATGCGTGCGTGTGAGTGAATTGATTGGGATATAGGCATGCCTAGGTATCTCCACTGTGCGTTCGTATGGTTGTTTGCATATACAGTGAACTGTTGTATTTTTTCTAATTTTTTTTGTGACTTATAACTAGACAGAGGATTTTTATGAAAAATCATATGTTGAGCGGATGGTTATAATTGTTTTGTTTATAAAATAATTGTTTTAATCATAAAAATGTTAAAATGTTTGATATTAAAACCTATATATTTTGCATAGTGCTATGCATATTTTATAAAAATATGAATTAAAAATGGGAGTAGGATAAAGATCCGTTAACAGAGCTGACAGCTTTGAATGGTTAATATCACATCATGTTCAAAAACTAGGACAAACCCAGAAAAAATTTGTTGATCTCCGTGTTTCAAGGCAAATCTATCACAAACCTTTTATTAGAGTGGTTCTAGTCAACTCTCCAAATTTCACGAAAATTTACTCAAAATTAAAAAATGTACATAACAATATATCTACTTATAAATATATGCATTAAAAATGTATCTGATTCGGGTATTACATCATTTGAAAGCCTTTAAAATTTCTTATTCAATAATTCATATCATGTAAAGTATTTATTGTGCTAGAAAAGTATTTATAATCGTAAAGGTAATATATGAGTCATTCCATGTCAAGAGGTATGGTTTTTGACCTCGATAGCTACGATCAATCGCTTTTAACTCCTGAAATACTTGACCGATTTTAATGTACAATTACTTTTGAAATATTGAATTGGAATGACATAGCCGCGTTATTTTTTAAAGTTTTTACTATTTATTTGTAAATAAATTTTTAAACGAAATTCGGCAAGTGAGTTGTGCTTCTCGTTCGTTTGTGAGAATCATCTCCTTATAGAAGCCGGGTTTGATGTTGAAAAGACGCTGCGAAGCCACTTAAAAAGACTTTTGACATGGTCGAAATCATGATGGTGGTAGTCTGCTGCCAAGTAATAAATATCACCATGCCATTTGTAAATAAATTTGCATTCTATTAAATATAGATGCAAAATTTTCTTGAGCCAGGACAATATTCCAGTTCAAATCAAAAATAATAATATTAAATATATAAAAATTGTGTAAATTACATACATTCTATTGTAATAATTTTAAGTCTACCTCCTCAAATCTTTTATAGATCATATGCAGTTAATTAATTAGTATCTTCGTTTCCTTCTCATTTTTTATTTTCTTCAACATCCTATATACTTTAGAGAATATTTTAAGCGTTTCCTCATATTGAAACTCCAATTATTTGAAAAATAATAATAATAATAATCTATAATTCTATTATTTTTTTCAGTTTTGGCAATTGTTGCAAACTTCCCAATTTTTGGAACATATTTCCACCGCTTTGGGAATTCGGTTTTTATTTCGGAAAAATGGAAAAATCTAGTATTTCTTTTTTTTGGGAAAAAATGGAAAGTCTAGCAACTCTAGTATTTTTTCAAGGTAACCCCTTCAGTAAACAATCCAAATTTTCGACATAAAATTCATCAAAACAAATAAAAACCAGTAAGTAAAAGCTTGTAGACCATGTTAGTAAAAATCACAAATTTTTGAACTTATTTTCCCTATTTTTTTTTTAAAAAAATAAAAATCTAAAATTTTAGTAATTTTTGCAGTTTTACCATTTTAGTAAAAATCCCAATTTTTGGAATATATTTTCCCCACTTTGGGAATACGTTTTTTTGAAAAAAAAAAAAAATGGAAAATCTGCAAATCTAGTATTTTTTCATGGTAACCCTTTCAGTAAATAATCCAAATTTTGGAACATATTTTTCCCACTCAGACACTGACGTGATACATTTTGTTTCTTTTGCGCTTTTCTCGAAACAGGTTTTTTCAAACTGGTGTCTGAATCTACTGAACCGATGAGGTACAATTTTTTTATTCGTTACTCCCTTATTTGAAGTCCTATAAAATACAACAAAACAAATAAAAACGGTAAGTAAAGGCTTATAGACCTTTTTAGTTAAAATCTCAAATTTTGGAACATATTTTCCATACTTTTTTGGAAAAAAATCTGTTATTCTAGTAATTTTTTCACTTTTGGCCATTTTAGTAAAAATCTCAATTTTTGGAACATATTTTCCCCACTTTGGGAATACGGTTTTTTGTTAGAAAAGATGAAAAATCTTCAAATCTAGTCATTTTTTTTGGAAAAAATCGAAAATCCGCAAATCTAGTATTTTTCATGGTAACCCTTTCAGTAAAAATTCCAAATTTTGGAACATATTTTTCCCACTTTGGGAATTGAAATTTGATTTAAAGTCCTGTTCAAAAGTTATACAATTTTTTCCAAAAAATTTTGATGAAAATTCGAGTTTTTTTTTTTCAAACAGCTGCCATTTTAACAACAATATCGGTGTAAATTTACAATTATCCTAGAATTAAGATTTAATTTTTGCTACTTCAATACATGAAAACAAATAAATAAAATCCAAACTTACTAGATTGTATCGATATGTTTATGCCTAAAATATGAGCAGTAAATTTAAATACCTTTCCAAAGGTATTTCAATTATCTAAATTGAGTATCAATTTAGCCCAATTTAGCGTGTATTATACACATTTGGAATATAAATTCAGATTTCTCTTTGTTTTCCATGAACAATAAATCAGTGAAAGAAATTTTAAGATTTGAAACGGATTGAATATTGGTTAGTTAATTTTTCTTCGATGAGCACGAATTTGTCCACAATATTTTCATGAAAACCAGATATATTTTCATGAAAACCACTTTGAAAAGTTGAAAAAATCTTGCCTTTTTAATCGTTTTGCTCAGAAATGTAAAAGAAACTAATATATTAATTTTTCTATTTAATTGCACATCCGCCCGTTTGTTTCTTTGTTTTTTACTTCCTTCCGTCCACATTAGCCTTAAAGCTGAGATCGTTTTTAAATCTATTAAAAACGTGACCACTTCCATGTTCCACTGCATGTTCCCTGAAGATATTAAATTTTATTTTAGAAAGGACCATTATTGTGCTCAGGAAATACTAAATGAAAATCGGGGCAGTTGTCTTAATTACAAATTTCCTATTTGCCTGTAATTTACCATAACAGGCACACTTTTGGCTGGTAGCATTTGCTTGGAGGCAGTTAAGACCAGCATTTGTAGTAAATTTCGAAATGTCACCACTCTTGAACTTATCGAGGATATAAGGATCATATATAAACATGTTTATTACCAAATTAGACACATGCCTTGCTCTGATGAAGAAATATTGAAACATAATTCAATAAACAACTAATTAATAAAAGTGTTTCCCCCTTTTTTACACACTCTCACACACACACTAAGTTCTGCTAATGGCCCTTGAAATTGGAATTGAAATGGAAATCCTTAATAAATAGTTTTCTTGTCTTAATGACCATGGGAGAGAGTGGGCACAAAGAGTACTTTAATGAACATTTTATTTTTATGGGGAAATTAAGGAAAAGGCAAAAACACACACACATACACACCATCCAACATGTTATAGGGGAGCCTAATTAATTTCAAACGCTTGATTAGCTACAATTGAATCGAAGCCTCATAGTACATTGAACATTAGAAGGGCATTGTGTCCATTTTGGTCTAATGCAGCGACTAAATACCCGTATTTTGTAGATTTTTTCATTTTCATTTTAAATTTGCCAACACGTCCGTGTGCTACCCTTATTATCGACCCAAATGCGAGTACTACGTGCCACTCTAGACAGACTTTCTCTAATGCCAGCCAGCCAGCCAAGCAGCCTGGGCACAGAAAGACCAACAACATCATTCGACCGTTACCAATGTCCTACACTACACAGAGCACAACTAACCAAGCCATACATACTTATTATACTCGAAATGACCTTCAAACTTAATTGCTGCCGCTTTTTGTGTTGTTGCCAGTGTTCGTAGCAAATGGCTGAGCACAAGCCATAGTCCATAGTTATAGCCAGAGGACAATGCACAGTGGAAGATTTTCGAGAAATTTTGTGCATTTTTCATAGAATTTTTTCTATATAAAGCTGTCCCTGGAATGGATCCATCCAGAAATTGTACAAGTCTAATATGAATTAAAAATAAAATTAATAAAAAATATGGAAAATAGTGCAATTTTTGGGGAAATTTCTTTATCTCTCTCGAAATTTGATGAATTTGAAGTCCCAAAAACGTTAAAAAAGGCATGGAAACCGTTTGAGTAAAAATTCCAAAATTTGGAACAAATTTTCCCCATTTTGGGAATTCGTCATTTTTGGAAAAAATGCAAAATCTGCAAATATGGTAATATTTTTTATCATTTTCATAAGTTCTGATGAATTTTAGGTATTTTTGTTGGGCCTCAAATTCGCAAAACTTTGAGAGATGTGTGTCTTTTTCCCTCTCGGAATTTTAGGAATTTGTAGTCCAATAAAACTTCCTAAAATTCATCAAAATAGGTAAAACAGGGCATGGAGAACACTTTAGTAAAAATCCCAAATTTTGGAACATATTTTCCCCATTTTGGGAATTCGTTTTTTTTTTTACTGAAAATCTGCAGATCTAGTAATTTTTTATCATTTTTATTAGTTCTGATGAATTTTAGGGATTTTTGTTGGACCCCAAATTCGTTAAAATTTTCTCTCTCAATATTTTACGAATTTGAAGTCAAATAAAACTGCCTAAAATTCATCAAAACTGATAGAAACGCCAAATAAAGGCCATTTTAATAAAAATCCCACATTTTGGAACTTATTTTCCACATTTTCTAGATTTTTTCATAATTTTATCAGTTACGACCGTTTTAGTAAAAATTACAAATTATGGAACAGATTTCCCCCACTGTGAATTCTTGGTTTTTTTTTTTTCAAAAATAAAAAATCTGCAAACCTAGTATTTTTTTCATGGAGACCCATTTTAATAAAAATCTCAAATTTCGGAACATATTGTCCTCTCTTTGAAAATAAAATTAAAAATCTATAAATCTAGTAATTTTTTGATATTTTTTTAATTTTGGCCATTTTGGTAAAAGTCCCAAATTTTGGAACACATTTCCCCCACTTTTTTTTTCTGTATTGACAATTTTGGTAACAATCCCAAATTTTGGAAATTATTTTCCCCACTTTGGGAATAGTTTTTTTTGTAAAAAAAAAGAAAAATATAAAATCTAGTACATTTTTAGTAAATTTTAGTAAAACTCCCAAATTATGGATTTTCCCCAATTTTTAAATTTTGTTTTTGAAAAAATTAAAAATCAGCAAATCCAGTTTCTTAAGTTTTAACCATTTTAGTAAAAATTCCAAATTTTAGAGGAAAAAACTCGAATTCTCAAAGTGAAAAAATATATTCGCGGGAATTCGGTTTTTTTTTTGAAAAATTTAAAAATTTGTAAAACTATTTTTTATTTTTTCAGTTTTGACCATTTTAGTGAAAATCCCAAATTTTGGAAATTATTTTCCCCATTTTGGGAATTAGTTTTTTTGATGAAAAATCTGCAAATCTAGAATTTTGCATGTAAAAAATACCAAATTATGGAACACATTTCCCCACATTGGGAATTATTCTGCAAATTTAGTAATTTTTTCATGATTTTTTCAGTTTTGATCATTTTAGTAAAACTCCCTAATTTTGGATCATATTTTCCTCATTTTGGGAATTTTTCTTTTTTTCTGGGGAAAAAATTAAAAATCTGCAAATATAGTAATTTTTTCATGGAGACCCTTTTAATAAAAATCCCAAATTTTGGAAATCCGTAAATTTAGTATTTTTTTTATAATTTTTCAGTATTATTTGTTTTAATAAATGTTCCAAATTTCAGAACACATTTTCCCCACTTTGGGAATTAGTTTTAAAAAAAAAGAAAAATCTATTATTTTTTTCATATTTTTTCAGTTTTGGTAATTTTTGAAAAATCTCAAATTTTGGGACATATTTTCCCCACTTTGGGAATTTGATTTTTTTGGAAAGAAATGAAAAATCTGCAAACCTAGTATTTTTTTCACGGAGACCATTTTAGAAAAAAATCCCAAAATTTGGAAATTTGCAAATATAGTATTTTTTCATAATTTTTCAGTTTTATCTGTTTTAGTAAAATTTCAAATTTGGGAACACCTTTTCCCCACTTTAGGAATTAGGTTAAAAAAATGAAAAAATCTGCAAATATATTAATATTTTCATATTTTTCAGTTTTCGCCATTTTTATAAAAGCCTGAAATATTGGAACATATTTTCCCACTTTGGAAATTCGACTTTTGAAAAAATGAAAAATCTGCAAATTTTACAAAACATTTTCTAATATTAACTATTTTTCATGGATAACCTTTTAGTAAAAATCCCTATTTTTGGAACACATTTTCCCCATTTAAAAAAAAAACGTAATGTCTGTCTGCAAATCCAATTTCAAATAATTTCAAATTTTGGAACACATTTTCCCCATTTTGGGAATTGTTTTTTTGTTTATTTTTTTTAATAAAAAATCTACATAACCAGTATTTTTCCATCAGTTCTGATGAATTTTACCTTCTCAAATTCCTAAAATGTTGAGAGATGTGAAGTGGAATGGCCAAAACTTGTATTTTAGCCAAAATTTAGTTTTTAGAATAAATTTTAATAACTCAGTCCAATACCAAAGGATATTAAAAAAGTAACGTTTTCCTTACTAAATGAGTATTTCGATTAAATTCACAAGTATAAAGTGTAAAATAGTGTATACCAGTAAACGATTTATGGATAAATGTAGAAGTTATGGCCCAAAATATTAAAATATCACGATTTCCTAAATTTGTGTTTAAATAGGACGAAAAAGCCATTATGTATTTATAAACTGTGTACTCAGTTTTCCATTTGGTGATATTTTCTTTTTCACTGGACTTTTCATTTTTTTTATTTATATTAATAATTTATTTTCATACTTTTCGGGGCAATATTGGTATGAAAGAGAAGAATATTAATTAAAAATACTTCAAATTTCACGTTTCTATCTGTATTAGTTTAGCAAGAACAACCATTTCAAGTTTTTCCCTTAGTTTATTTGGTTTATTCATGTTTTGAGGGGGAAACTTGAACTTGTCGTTAATGAATCTGTTGGAATTTTCCGCCACATTTCCTTTACCAAAATCCTACACTGTGCGCGGCAAAGCAAAAGCAATTCAAACCAAAAGCATCCTAAAAGCAACACTATCAACAACAGCAGCAGCAGTCGAGCAAGAAGCAGCTGCTTTTGCCTGAGAGACATCTGCAATTCATTTGAAATTTATGCTGACCTCATCCTTGCCAACTTGTTATGGACACAATTTTAAAGAGATATAATGTGCCAGGCCATGCCTCATGCTTCATGCATGCCTCGAGTCTGGTGTGGACGTTGTTGTTATTGTTGTAGTATTTACTAATACTAATGCGACTAAAACGCCTATTGTTCGGCATTTAGCACGAGCCGAACAGCGACCGGTACTAAAGCCAAAGCCAACAAATACTCTCGCACACACTTATAAGGATATTCATACCTTTATGGTGTGTTTGTTGCTGTTGTTTTTGTGAAATGATGATGCACTCGGCACAACCTAACTAACGGTTTGCCAAAAACAACAAATAAATACCTCTAAAACCATTGCGAACAACAACTACCCAAGCCTCTGGCTTTTGTTTCCGTTTTGTGATACACACACGTACACACTCACACTCAGCTTCGCATTTGCACTCTCATGGTCTCACATGCCAGCAATACCCACTCTCCCTCTCCCTGTTTGTTTTTTCTTTCTCAGTATAGGTACATAAGTGATTGCGGTATTGTTGCTCTCACTCTTAGATCTCCCGGTTTCCGAGTCTGTGTGGGTGTATGTTTGCTTGTGTGCTTTGTGTGTTTTAATCCTCTTCCTTTGTGTGTGCGAGTGTGTGTGTTTTTTGGGGTAATTGCGACAGCCTCTTGAGACTACAGGTGCAAAATGTTATGGAATTATGGTCAGCAACAATATTAGGTGCGGCACTTGAAGCAAAACATAAGCAGCAGAGACAGAGGCAGAGGTAGCGGCAGAAGCCGCTTTACACGTAAAATCCCATAATTAAATTCGTTTTTTCTCTCCCTCTCCCTCACCCTCTGGCTCTGTTTGTTGTTATTGTTTGTGGTGAGTTTTTATGGTGAGCTTAATCCTGTGGTCTTGTGTGAAAAGTCCTTTTGTCAATTTAACGCCTACAATAATTGCCACTTGCACTCATCCCCGTCCTCATCCCTCTAATCATGTATTCACACATGCATGCATGCATAAACACACTTCAGGTCCTTTTTGCGCTCTAACAACCTTTGTCTATGTGGCCATTCGCCATTCATTTGGCCCGGCATTTAGGATAAGTACCTTAAATATGCTTAAGAGGATGTAAGTGTGAGATTTCACAATTGAGAAATTGTAAAAATAAAACCCGATTGAGATTTATGGCCAGCAAAGCCATTAACTAGCTACATAGGTATGTATGTTATGTTGTAGGATTTAATTGGCATAATTGTCGTAAATAAAATAAAAACAGACATGAACGAGCAGAAAAATTGTAAATTCCGAAAATATTAGAATGAGGTTAACATGACAAACAATAGTCATTGAGTTATGTACGTGATTTGGTGGTGGTGGCCCGGTCTTCTCAATTCTGTGTGGCCTCCTTGTGTGTCCCTAGCATCCCCTTTTAGCCAACAGAATACCTAAATAATTATAATTCATAATTGTCGTAAACATGTCATATTCAGTCGTGATCATAAAACAGCTGTTGCTAAATTCATCCTTTGGTCTGCCCCCTTCACCCAATTCAGGCCCTCATTGTGTGCAGACAGATGCACACAATGAGGAGTGTCTAAAGGCTTCGCCTTATTCGGCTGCTTTATTCTCCCTGGGAACTTTGTCGGCAACTGTTGAGTCAGAATTCCCAAAAAGTATGACATCCAAATTAAAATCTTTCAAAGAATTTCTAACAATTGGTTAATATTGCTTTAGAAAATTTTCAAAGGATATTCTGGGAGTTATAGTGACATATGTCATACTAACTAGCAAATGATCATTACTAAGTAATAGCAAAATTTTTATATCTTCCTATTATCTATAATACAATATTTAGAGTATTTTGTCTCACTCTTGACCATTTTGTATTTTTGTCCCGAAATTAAACCATTTTTTTTATCAAAATTTAAAACATTTATTAACAATTTTATCCCAATCGGCCTTTAGATACAAGTTATAAAATTTTTCCTTTCTGGATATACCTTTTAGGAGAAATCGCCAGTAATGTACACACCGAATTTCATGATTCAGTACCATTCGGTACCATTTTTATCCCTACTTCTCCCGTTTTCCTAAGGGAAGGATTTTTTTAAATTTCCTTATATTGAGCATCCACTTAGTCAGACAAATTTTCACACCGAATTGTAGATGCAAAACTTTCGTTGGTACCATTTTTATCCCCTTTTGCTCCATTTTCCTAAAAAAGTAAAATTTTTGAAAAATGTTCTTATATTGCGAATCTACGTAGACAGAGGTAAATGCAAACTGAATTTCATGAATTTAGTTACATTACTTTTGTTGGTACTATTTCCATCCCTTTGCACCGATTTTCTAAGAAAATTACACATTTTGAAAAATAAACTTATTTTGCGCTTCCAATTGGTCAGAGGAATGTTCACACCGAATTTCACGATTGAATATGCAATACTTTCGTTGGTACCCTTTTTATCCCTTTTTGTCCGTTTCGTTAAAAAAGTATTTTTTTTGGAAAATGTCCTTATATTACGCATCTGTGTAGTCAAAGGAAAGCGCAAACCGAATTCCATGATTCTAGTTGATACTATTTTTAATCCTTTCTGGCCATTTGCCCAATAAAAGTACACATTTTGAAAAATTTCCTTATATTGCGCATCTACGTGGCCAGAGGGATGTCCACACCGATTTTCATGATTCTAGTTGCCCTACTATAGTTGGTACCATTTTTATCCCTTTTTGCTTAATTTTTAAAGTAAAATTTTTGAAAATGTCCTTATATTGCGAAGCTACGTAGTCAGAAAGAAGTCCTAACGAAATTTATAATTTATATTGCTAATCTACGTAGTCAGAGGGATGTTCACACCGAATTTCACGATTCTAGTCACAATTCTTTAGTTGGTACCATTTTTATCCCTCTTGCCCTTTTCTTCAGAAAATTTAAAAAATACATTTTATTGTGATTCTACATAGACAGAGGAATGCGTACACCGAATTTCGCCAATCTAGCTACATAACTTTCGTTGGTACAGTTTTTATCCCTTTTGGTCCGCTTTCCCAGAAAAGCAATATTTTGAAAAAAATCCTTATGGTAAGCTGCAGTGCAGTTAGAATGCAGTAGACACCGAATTTTATTATTGTAGTGCTTCATTGTTTGTTGGTACTATTTTTATCCCTTTCCCCGGTTTCCTTATAAAAAGTACTTTTTTGAAAAATTCACCTATATTGAAAATGTACGTAGTCAGAGGGGTGTGCAGTGCAGCGTACCAGGTTACAAGTAAAAAAAAAAAAAGTTCGCCGTACACCTTCGAATATGAAGTATTATTGAAAGGTAGTTTCAAAAAAATTTTTTTTATTTTTTTATGCCGAACGTAGGGGTCGCGCTTTTACATTTTTCTATATAACTTCTGCATTTATAAACGGATTTTAAAGTGTGATACATCGATGTTTTTGTCCGATTTTTTTTGTCTTTGAAGTCATTGAGCTCAAACATGATTCATGATTTTATGCGAGCTTTAATTTTCGATTATTAGAGTGGTACATTAGGGTAGTAGCAACTGAGAAATGATGGGTAAGTACCAGAAGGGGGTGCTTGAGCTCAATGACTTCAAAGACAAAAAAATCGGCCTCGTCGAGACAAAAACATCGATGTATCACACTTTAAAATCCGTTTATAAATACAAGTTATATAGAAAAATGTAAAAGCGCGACCCCTACGTTCGGCATAAAAAAATAAAAATTTTTTTTTTGAAACTACCTTTCAATAATACTTCATATTCGAAGGTGTACGGCGAACTTTTTTTTTGAGGTACGCCCTAGTGTGCACATCGAATTTCACAATTAGAAATTAGTGGACATCGAATTTCATTATTCTAGATGCATCATTTTTGTTGGTACTATTTTTATACCTTTTTGTTCTATATCTCAAGAAAAGTAATTTTTTTGAAAAATTTCCTTATATTGTGAATTTACGTACTCAGACGGATGTTTACATCGTATTTAATGATTGTAATTGCAATACTTTAGTTGGTACCATTTTTATCCCTTTTTGCCCCTTTACTCAGAAATGCAAAATATTTTAAAAACTGTCGTGTATTGCGTATCAACGTACTCAGAGGGATGTTCACACCGAATTTAACGAAACTAGCTGTAATACTTTACTTGGTACCATTTTTATCCCTTTTTGCTCTGTATCCCCAGAAAAAGTTTTTTTTTTTTGAAAATGTTCTTTATATTGCGTACTCAGCAGGATGTGGGCATAGAATTTCATGAAGAATAAAGATTCTTGCTGCATCACTTCTTTGGTACTATTTTTATCCCTCTTTGCTCTATTTTCATGAAAGATATATATTTTTAAAAATACCTATATATTTCGCATCTACTAAGTCAGATGTATAAACAAAATTTCGCGATTCTAGTTGCAATATTGGTTGGTACCATTTTTATCCCTTTTTTGCCCTATTCCTCAGAAAGGCGGAATTTCTTAAAAATTGCCATATGTTGTGTATCTACGTATTCGGTGTCCACGAATTTTATGACTTTATGATTGGTACCATTTTTATCCCTTAAAATGTTCTTACATTAAACTTCGGATCAATTATAATGAGGTGGTCAGTCAATTTCATTATTCCATTTTTATCCCCTTTTGCCCTTTTCCCCAGAAAAGCAAAATTTTTGAAAAAATGCCGTATTTTGCGTACATACGTTCTCAGAGGGATATGTACACCAAATTTTATGATTATAACACTATGCTTGGTACCATTTTTATCCCTTTTTACCCCTCATTTTTGAGAAAAGTAATTAAAAAATCTTATTGCGAGCATCAGCGCAGTGAAAAACGAATCTCAGGAAACTAACTGCGCCATTTTCGGTGGTACTATTTCTACTATCCCTTTGCCCCATTGCTCCCCTTAAAAGTACAAATTTAGAAAATTCACTTTATATAGTCCGTCTTTAATTTAAATATTCTAGCTTCAGGCGTTGATCAGAACGGCGGTTACACTTTTATCCCTCTTTTCTTAGTATTGGGGATCTACCCTTCAAATTTTGCATGTTTTTTTAGGGCGTTGATCAAACAATTTGTCAGTTAGTCATGTAAGAATTATATCTATATAAATTATATATAATTTTCGAAAACAATATCCTAATTTTTCATAAAAATTCCACTTGAATTCTAATAAATATTTTTTGGAAAAATAGCTAAAAATCCAGTTTTCCTTTTTGCATCTGCAGTCCATAGTCCTATTAAGAAATTACCATAAATATTTTTTAAGAAAATCATTATTTTTCGATTGTTTATGACTTTAAGCTCTTCTAAGCGTTCTTGTTCAGGCGTTTTCTTCTATCTTCCAGCCTCTAAATATTTCTTGGTCATAATTACTCCATTTTTCTTGCGTTAATGAATGCACTCAGCGCTCACTCATCGTCAGCATCGGCATCATCATCAGCCAACGAATTCATTCAGTTTTTAGTTTTCACTTTTCTCTCTTCATCTTCATGATCTGGGAAGACTTTTCAAAAAGATGATTAACGGTTTGTGGCCATTAGGCGACATGGCATGTTAACGTCTTTGGTGGGGAGTTCTGGTTGGCTCTTGATGATGTTGGCGATGATGATGATGCGTCGTCGATGTCGGGTGTTAATGTATTCAACAAATAGAGTGTGGAAATGAAATTTTCTATTTTTTTGTTCTCCGCTATTTATTAGAGTTTAAATATTTCGTATGTGTGTCACGTAGAAATGCATAAATAAAACCAAAAAAAGTGAAGACGAAGAAGAAGAAATAACCGATTTTGTTTATAATTCCCAGGCCTATTAACATTTTTTTCTTAGCTGCTGGCTCGGCCTCCAATGTGCTGTGATGGACACCCAACAGTTGGTAACTAATGATAATGATGAAGATCATAATCATCATCATCATGGTTATCATGATGTTCTTCAAAATCTTATTGTTTTTTATTTTATTTTTTCTTTGGGCAGTTTGAACTATTAGGAATTTGTTTGGGGGTGGGGGAATGTCAAGTCTGAGATATAGAATAGAATGGAATTTGTTTGTTCATATCATAGTACTTACGTGTTTGTGAGATATCTGTCACTGAGACTGTTCCTTCTGCAGCTAAATATATGGCTTTGTTGTGTGCACACTGTGACATTATTACATAATCTTCTACTGTACATAATGCACCCGAAATCACCACCTGGAATAATAAATGGATAAAGTGTTTTTTGAGTATCAAATATTTCATTTTTCATCAAAATATATTGAGTTCATAGAGTAATTTTAATTGAACAAACAGTAATCATGTTACTAACAGAGACTACTCTGTTAACATTACAGATCATTTTTAACTCTGTTAAACTCAGTTTAATTTAACATAAAACTTAGATGTTGTTCGTTTTATTTAACCCTAGAAAGTCATCCTTATTTTTTGTACACTAACGTTTGTACACTGCGCGTCGTCATTTTGACGAAGGATGACGGTGCAGGGTTAAATATTATCAAAAATGGTTTTTAATATTAATTATTCTACTAACAGAGACGAATCTGTTAACATTACATAGTTGTCCTCAACGGATCTGTTAAACTCAGTTGGGTAAAACTTAGATATCCTTCGTTTTATTTAAATATTAATTATTTTACTAACACAGAATTACATTACACAGTGATCCTCAACAGATCAGATTTTTAACTCTGTTACACTCGGATTAAGTTAAGATTAATTCTTTTACTAACATAGACGACTCTGTTAGCAGTACATAGTTGTCATCAAGGGATCTGTTAAACTCAGTCGGTTAAAACTTAGAAATCCTTTGTTTTATTTAAATATTAATTATTTTACTAACACAGAATACCGTGTTAACATTACATAGTGATCCTCAACAGACCAGATTTTTAACTCTGTTAAAGTCAGATTAAGTTAAGATTAGACTTAGACAATCTTCGATTTATTTTAATATTAATTATTTTACTAACAGAGACTACTCTGCTAACATTACATAGTTGTTCTCAATTGTATCATTTCATACTCTGTTAAACTCATAAGTTAACATAAATTGAGATATCCTTCGTTTTATTTAAAGTTAATAATTTGGCTAACAGAGTCGACTCTGTTAACATTACAGAGTTGTCCTCAACATATCACTTTTAACTGTGTTAAACTCAGATTAACATGAAACTTAGATATTTTTCGTTTTTTAATAATACCAACAATATTTTATTTAAATATTAATTATTTTAGTAACAGAGTCGACTCTGTTAACATTTACATTGTCCTCAACAGATCATTTAAACTCTGCTTAAGTTAAAATAAAACTTAGATACTAACAGAGACTACTCTGTTAAAAATACATAGATCATTTTAACTCTGTTAAACCCTGATTAACTTAACATGAAGCTTAGATAAACTTTGTTTTATTTAAATATTATTTTTTTACTAACAAAGACTAATATTTACAAACTGTCAACTGTCATGTTAAGTTAACAGTACCCTTTGCTCTTCTGCCCAATGCGATGCTTTCGCCTCATCATGTCACCAACAGGTTATTTAGGTTTATCCCCTCCCCCCCACACTGCCCAAAATCATCACTTTTTTGTAGCTTCACCATCGTCGTCGGACATTGTTGTATTGTGCCATTGTGGGGGCCTTTGTCTATTAATCCCCCAACAGCCCTCACCCTCAACCCCTACAATTGCCAACAGCATGAAATTAAAAACAATATTGATTTATTTGCAGTGGTCTGCAGCCCAATTCTACTCCCCCTCCCCAAACACCCCACTTAAGCTCCATGAAATTTGTGTGAGTGTTCCACTTTTCGACTGGCTGGCCGTATGTCTGCCCCAACACGATGTCAATGATGACTATTTCAGTTCAATGTCGTAAAACAAAGCGAACAAGAGAATCAATGTTTTAATGCTTAATGGCTCGCTCGGCTGCTTGCTTTTTGTCTTTTCGACCAAAATAGCCGGCCAAAGCCATCATGCCTCCATTCGTAACAAAAGCTGGCAGCAGCAGTCAAAGACAACAACAACAAGAATTTGGCAATTTATGGCATTTTCCACGATTGTCAATAGCAAATGAATTTTCCGGCTTTTGTGTTAGCAGTGGCTGCGGCTGGCTGGCATGTAAAGCTACTGTCATTTGCCATGACATGCCGTGTGGCCGACCAGCCCGGCCACATTCATAAAACAGGAGTTTCGAAATTTATGACCAAATTCTGTTGGAATTTCTAATTGGCATCATTGGCCGGCCGGCCAATGGAGCAGCGCGTGTGCAGGGAGCCTCAGGTCATAACAGTTTCCAGAAATTTTGCGATGGCGTAACAGCTGTAGGTGACCATATACGAATTGCCCACAATATGTCTACACCAGCCAGGCTGACGTTATGAAATTATTGAATGTAAAAAAATAAAAACATAAAAATAAGAAGCAAAGAATAAAACAATAGCGGTCAGGTGATACCTACGCCGGTCTGAAACACAATATCATTTGGTTGAGACGGAGGAGAAAAAGACAGAAATGTAAAGGTTGGACAATCAGGGGTACTTGAAACAGAGAGATTTGTAAAGTAAAATAATCAGGACAATGATAAGATGAAAAGTTTTATATATTTTATTATTTAAAATATTTATATTAGTTGTTTATTGAACTTTTGTTTAATATTTAAAAAAAAATAATATTTATTTTTTAAATAATTTTTTAAAAAAAATTGTTTTTCGAACTATTTAGATATAATAAAATAAACAATAATAGAATATTCCAAACGAGATAAATATTTATTAATATATATTTATATTATTAATATTTAATTATAATATAATATTATTTTATTATTAACAAATTAAATATTATTTGTTTTTTTAATAAAAATTTATTATATATTTATTAAATAAATATTATTTATTTTTTTTTTAACTTTTATTTAATATTTCAATGTTTCAAATAAACAATAAAAATATTATAATAATATTTATTTTATTAAATTATCATTAGAAGGAAAAAATCTATTATTTAAAATATTTATATCGGCAGTTTTTTCGACCTTTAATTTAATTTTCCAAAATAAAATTTATTTCTTAAATAAATATTATTAATATTTATTAAATAAGTATTATTAATATATTAAATAAATATTATTTATTTATTTTATTATTTTTTCGATCTTTTATTTAATATTCCAAATAAATTATATTTATTTTTTTAAATAAATATAATTATTAATTATTAAATAAATATTATTAATTTTATTAACAAATAATATTTATTTAATTATGTTGTTTTTTCGACCTTTTATTAAATATTCCATATAAATAATAATTATTTTTTAAATAAAAATATTAATTTTAATGAAAAAAATATTTTAAAAAATATATATATTATTTTTTTATTTTGTGTTTTTTACACAGTATTTAATATTCCAAATAAACATTATTTATTTATATATAATTATTTATATATATTTATTTATATATATAAATAAAATTTATTTTTTAAACAAATATTATTAATATTGATTAAATAAGTATTATTAATATATTAAATAAATATTATTTATTAATTTTAATTCAATAAATATTTAAATATATATATATATATATATATTATTTTTTTATTTTGTGTTTTTTACACAGAATTTAATATTCCAAATAAATATTATTTATTTATTTTTTTATTATTTCGACCTTTTACTTAATTTTCCAAAATAAAATTTATTTTTTAAATAAATATTATTAATATTTATTAAATAAGTATTATTAATATATTAAATAAATATTATTTATTTTATCGTTTTAATAATATTTATTTATTTCAATAAATATTATTAAATAAATATCATTTTTTATTATTTTATTTAATATTTCAAAAAATGCATTTATTTTTTAAATAAAAATTATTAATGTTTATTAAATAAATATCATTAATATTGTTAACAAATAATCTTTATTTAATTATGTTGCCTTTTTCGACCTTTTATTTAATATTCCAAATAGATAATAATTATTTTTTTAAATAAAAATTATTAATTTTAATTAAACAAATATTTAAAAAAAATATATATTTTATTTTGTGTTTTATTCCAAATAAATATTATTAAATAAATATTTATTTTTTGACCTTTTATTTAATATTTTAAATAAATAATATTTATTAAAAAAATATTAATATTTATTTTTTTACCTTTTTTACTATTCTAAATAAATAATATTTATATTTTTTGAATAATAATAATTATTATTTATTAAATAAATATTATTAATATTTAATAAAGAAATATTATTATTAGTATATTAAATAAATATTATTTATTTTATCATCTTGTTTTTACCTTTTATTTAATATTCCAAATAAAAATTATTTATTTTTTTAAATAAATATTATAAATATTTATCAAATAATTATTATTTATTTCGAATATTCTATTATTTTTATTTTATTTATTCGAAATAGGTCGAAAAACAACGTTATCAGTATAATATAAAACAATATTTATCAGTATTGTTTTTAAGAATAGGGCCATTTTTTCGAGGAATCATCACCCTTTCTTATTTAATATTCCAAATAAATAATAATTATTTTTTTAAATAAAAATTATTAATTTTAATTAAATAAATATTTTAAAAAAATATATATTTTATTTTTTATTTTGCGTTTTTTACCCAGTATTTAATATTCCAAATAAATATTATTAAATAAATATTTATTTATTTTTTTTGACCTTTTATTTAATATTTCAAATAAATAGTATTTTTTAATAAAAAATATTAATATTTAT
Organism: Polietes domitor; assembly: GCA_947397865.1. Taxonomy (NCBI): domain Eukaryota; kingdom Metazoa; phylum Arthropoda; class Insecta; order Diptera; family Muscidae; genus Polietes; species Polietes domitor. Next base: position 141,669,461 of record OX377622.1, on the reverse strand, counting down.
TAAATAAATATTATTTATTTTATTATTTTGTTTTTTACCTTTTTTAATATTGTAAATAAATAATATTTATATATTTTTAAATAATAATAATTATTATTTATTAAATAAATATTATTATTATTTATTAAATAAATATTATTAATAGTATATTAAATAAATATTATTTATTTTATCATCTTGTTTTTTACCTTTTATTTAATATTCCAAAAAAATAATATTTATTTTTTAAATTAACATTATTAATATTTATTAAATAAATATTATTTATTTATTTTTTACCTTTTATTTAATATTCCAAATAGAAATTATTTATTTTTTAATAAATATTATTAATATTTATCAAATAAATATTATTTATTTGCAATATTTATTATATTGGAATAAAATATTATTTATTTCGAGTTATTTTATTCTATTATTTTTATTTTATTTATTCGAAATAGGTCGATTTATAATATTTATTAGTATCTTTTTAAGAATTGGGCCATTTTTTCGAGGAAGCATGACCCTTTCTTCACAAAGATTAGATGTATACTCAGCTGGAGAGAAACTTTCCATAGGAAAATAATTATATTATTATATGTATGTCAAAATATTAATTTATTCCATAATATATCTATTATAGCGTATTCCACCCCAAACACCAAAAACACCCTCATTTCCTCTTTTATCATCCCATTTTTCTTGCCTTATGGCAAATGGTAGAACCTTTGACATTTTGCACAAACCCTTAACTAACGTTTTCCAAAAAGTTTAAGATTTGGTTTGCCGAGAAGTTTTCGATGGCTCTACAGATTTGCACAGCAATTGAAAGTTTTAATTGCGGCTCGTTTATGTGACTTTTGAAATGAAGTTACGCATGAAATATGTTTGCAACAATGAGGGCATTCCGTTTGACATTTAGTCGCATAATTATAATTATTGCATTGGGTTGTACATTGGAGGGGGTCGTGATTCATATCCTTAGAATTAAAGAAAGATTTTTCAAAATTAAAGTTGTAGTGTTTTAGGATGATGTTCAAAGGCTTACCAATTATACAGATCAAAATGATAAAATTGTATATACTTTCAATAAAAACGAACAGTAGGCAACATAATACACTCCAAATTATTTCTCAGGACAAGGGAGAGATTTCAACTCTCTGTCTTGAACATGTTGTAAGGAAGTTGTGTACTAGGTATTGGGAGTTTCCACCCACCACACCCTCGGTGTAATCTACCGCTAAAAGCTAGTTAATCTCCCACCCAACCATGCGACTACACGAAAAGTCGTTTAGTAACAACAATAGGCCAAGTCCATTACCAGACATTACTACACAACACTATTATCGCAGAGGCCGTTTCCTTTGGGCCCGCGTTCCCCTGAATCAATGGATTTGTATTTGTAATGGCATTTGAAAGCCCAGAAATCCGAAATACACGAAAAATCGCTTAACAAGGAACAATGAATAAGGCTGCTTTTCCGTTTCCCATTCATCAGCAATATCAGTGTCAGCGTCAGCGTCAACGTCATGGGCATCTGTAACGCTTGCCTGCCAGCCAACAACACCACCAATATAATCATCATCATTGTCATCACTGGGTACGACCGGTAGACTCTCATTTGTGATATACGACTGTTTATGGGGTTCCTGGAGAGGGGGAGGGGGGGTTCCGTGGGTACCGTGTGTGAAGTGCGGTGCTGTGGCGTTGGTTGCGTTACGTTGATTTGTTGATTGTTTATTAGAATTTTGTCGATAATTACCAAATAATGCGTTTTTCTTCTACTTTTTTCTCTCTGTTTATTTGTTTATGTTTCTCCCCCCACCCCTGCCTCCTCATCACTATGAATGTGTCCCTGTTAACATTCATTGAAAACCAGAGGTAGGTTGTATCTTCACAAGGTAGAAGGTGAAGTTGGAGGGATGATTGGCTGGTGTGTGTGCGTGCGTGTGTTCACGAGAGAGGGAGAGTGTCAAAAACGAGGTTATTTCGGTTAGGAAATACTAAATGCGATTCGTCGTACACACATGGGTATGTATGTATGTTGGAATGTAGGTTTTGTAGTTACGAGTCATAAAGAAATAATCGTTTGTGTTCGATTCTGGCTCGGCACACATCCATCCATCCATTCACATGTGTATGAATGTCGGAAAGTACCATTTGATAGTTGGCGCTGCCGATGCCGGTGGCAACATTGTATCGAGTAACTGAACTGACGGTTGGTTGGCTGTTGTTGGGTTGTTTGATTGTTTGGTTGTGTCTAAAGTTACAAACAGCGGCCGCAATCCGAGATAGTGTAAATCGTACACGATAAGAAAACAATTATGGCACATTTGTATGTGATGATGTTGATGTTCAGCCAGCCAGCCAACGTCCTCCGTCCTACCTCCTCCCTCCCGTGTGTGTGTTTTATGTTCTTCTTCTGTTCTGTTGGTTGGTTGGCTGCTCAAAGGGAGCAATAACATGAAACATAAACCATTAACACATTCCAACTTATACGAGTATTTGATCAATATGTTGTTATTGTTTCTGTATATCTATCAAATCATAACAAACAAATAAAAAAAATAGAAGTGTCATAAAATTTCCAACATTGTAGAGGCAACATGACACTTTAACAACGCGAATAACAACAGTTTAGGCAAACAAATCCAACCATCCATCCGCTCCATTTTGTCAATATTATGCGGAAGGAAAGGAAGCACTTTCATTTTTGTTTATGGCCCGGAAAAGCGAATGTTGTTAGGCTAACACAGTGTAAACTGGCCGAATGTTAAATAAAGCTTCTCAGCAAAGTGAAAGCACCCGAAGAAGGAAAAATCGAATCATCATCAATGAAATTTACATGAAGTTGTGACAGCAGAGATGTTTTTTATTTGCATTATCAAAATGCAAAATATCCCCTTTTACTTTACATTTCAAATCAATTTAATTTTATTTAAAAAGTTCCATTTTGTTACCAGAACAAGAAGAAATTTCATAAAATATTTTTTAATTTAATAGGTCAAATCAATTGTAAAATACGGGCTTTTGAATATACAAATGCTAGCAGCATTTTATTTTTTGGGGAAATTGCGAAGCCTTTAATTATGAAAATAAAATTTAAACAATTTTTTCCTAATACACGTGTAAAATATTTTTCAATGAAGAATATTTCACGAGATTTTCAGAAAAATCGGATAGATGTTAACATTATTTGTCCACTTTAACAATGGAAACGGCCATATAATATAAATAAATATGAAATTAATTTTTCCCTTCTTCCTACTTAAATCACAATTACAAATTATTTAGTTAAACCATCTCCAAAATGTAAGACTGACTGACAAATGAATATATAAATTGGCACTACATATCAGTACTGCTATTACGTATCGCTAGTCGGTATAACAAGCTGCGATAACAAAAACTTTAATAAAGGTTCAATTAATTTCACAAAAAAAATATTTTTTCACATTGTCGCCAACTACAGAAAAAATATGTTGTGTTTACTTTTTTGGTCTTAGCCTCTATAACCAAAAATATTTTTAACATTCAAATTTGTTTTTATACCCTCCACCACCAGGATGGGGGTATATTCACTTTGTCATTCCGTTTGTAACACCTTGAAATATTTATCGGAGACCCCATAAAGTATATATATTCTGGGTCGTGGTAAAATTCTAAGACGATATAGCCATGTCCGTCTGTCCGTCTGTCTGTTGAAAGCACGATAGCGGCCGAACGAAATGAGCTAGAAGGTTCAAAATTTTCCTAAATGTGTCTTATGGTTGTAGATCGCTTGGGATTGAAAGTGGACGAAATCGGTCCAGAGGGAAAATTTTTTCCCTCACAAGTACTGAAAATACCCCTAATATTTAGAGTATTTCAGCATGTTTTTTGAACATATTAGCTTGTATTTACTTGATATTTGCAATTCGCATTCCCTCGACATTCTTTAATCTACTGGTAATACTGTGGAATGCACTCCGTGGTGGAGGGTATATAAGATTCGGCCCGGCCGAACTTAACGCCTTCTTACTTGTTATATTTGTTTTTTTTTATACCCTCCACCTCCAGGATGGGGGTATACTAACTTTGTCATTTGTAACACCTTGAAATATCGACCTGAGAGCCTGTAAATTATATATATTCTTGATCGCCATAAAATTCGAAGACGATCAAGCCATGTCCGTCCGTCTGTTGAAAGCACGCTAGCATCTAAACGAAAGGAGCTAGAACGTTCAACTTTTCCATAAATGAGTCTTATAGTCGTAGATCGGTTGGGATTGAAACGGCGCGAAATCGGCCCAAAGGGAAAAACATTTTCCCTCACAAGGACTAAAATTAGCCATAATTATACTCAATATTTTATATTTGCTTGATATTTGGTATGCACATACCCCTTGTAGCAAGAACGTGCACCATAAAGTGATTCTTATTTGTAGGCGGTGAAATGGGGCAAAAAAGGGATAAAAATGGTACATATTAAACGACAACAGCTAGAAACACGAAATTCGGTGTGTACATTCCTCTAATTGAGTAGATACATAATATAAAAGTATTTTTTCCAAATTCGTACTTTTAAGGGGTAAAATGGGAATAGAGGGATAAAAATGGTACCAACCAAACGGCTGCCCCTATATTAAGCAAATTCGGTGTATACATTACAATGAAAAAAGGGGATAAAAATAGTACCAATAAAATGACCGCAGCTAGAGTCATTACATTTGGAGTATACATTCCTTTGGCTACGTAGACATGGAAAATAAAAGGTTTTTTCCAAATTCGTACTTTTAAGGGATACAATGGGTACAGAGGGATAAAAATGGTACCAACCAAACGGTTACACTTAGAATAATGAAATTCGGTGTATACATTCCTCTGATTGCGTAGACACGTAAACTAAACGGATTTTTCGAAAATCGTTCTTTTTTGGGGTTAAAATGAAAAAGGGGGGTACAAATAGTACAAACCAAATGACCGCAGCTAGAGTCATGAAATTCGGAGTATACATTCCTCTGACTGTCTAGACACGGAAAATAAACGGATTTTTCTAAATTCGTACTTTTTGGGGTCACGATGGAAAAAGGTAGTCTGGTTGCGTAGACACTCAAAATAAAAAGTTTTTCAAAATTCGTACTTTTTCTCTTACGGCGAAATCATGAAGTGGTTGAATCATGAAGTTGTACTTTTGGAATTAAAATAGAATGAAAATACAACCAACTGTAGAACCCATTATCTACCAATATTTATGGTATTTAAGCTTTTTGAAAATACAAATATAAGAATATTTATTTTTTGAATTGACGTATTGGTAGCCATGCTTTATAAGCATGGTTTGAAATAATTAACATATTTATTTATAAAATTATTTTTTCAATATTCGTTTTGGTTTGGCTTTATTAAAAAAAATATATATTTTCCAGTAACATTACTGCACTTCTGTCGATTTTCGACAGTCTCTGTGGAATGCAATCCATGGTGGAGGGTATATAAAGTTCGTCCCGGCCGATCTTAACGCCGTTTTTACTTGTTTGATATTGCTGTTGGTGAGAATTTGAACAAAAAATAATTTTTTTATTTTCAGTAAAATTTTAACTTTTTATTGATGTGTTTGTTATCGCCCGGCCTTAAAGAAAAGCAGCCCTAATAATAATGATAAAAAATTAAAAAAAAAATAATTTATGAAAACAATACATTTTTATAAATTTTAAGCAAAATAGCTTAAATAGATAAAATAAATAATTTTTATTTAAAAAAATAAATAAAAAAGACCTTCATGGCGTAAAGCATATAGCTTATCTCACAGACTCTATACAAACAATTCGTTCATGTTCTTTTATGAAAACACTATTCGATAAATGTTAAGAAATTTTAACATGTTCTCAACTTTGCTTGGAAGTTGTACAAAAGAAATTCCTCAAAATCAGGAAATATGTACATTGGGATGCGACTAGAAAGTGCTTCAAAAGGAATTTTTTTAATGCTATTAAAGGGTTAATTATTGCCTGTCCACAAAATGTTTCTTATATTTTTCCTTGCTGCCAAGTTAAAATTTTGAAAAATTGATTTTTCTAGTCGCATCGAGTTCTACATTTCATATAATCTTGAAGTTTAGGTCGCAATATTGCTGCTTTGAAATGAAAAATTCTAATTTTTACATTTTTTCCAACATAGAATAGTATTCTTTACAATTTCAGTTTTACAGTGAGTTTTCGTGTAAAAATTGATATTTTTGTGATTCACACAAGTATATTTTATTAAGCCAAATAACATCAATTCTTTAGCTTTATTTTATTTTTAAATAATTATAATTTTTTTCCTAAGGTCTGCTTTTGAACAATGTTCCTTTGGAGGCAGACCAGTTTTAAAGTCGTCAAACCATTAACAGGTTGAGTGTTCTTTTTTATGTCCCTTCTATTTTATACAAATCCTGACTCCTTTTCGAATATTGGACTTGTTGTTATCAATGCTAAAATTCTTTTTATTTATTTTTAGGTCCAACTACATCAAGAAAATACAAATCTTTTCTTAAATTCTCTGCCGAATATAAGATTTTGCAGACCGTTGTTTTTATTTTGCAAATTTAATTTTTGGTTGATTATCAATTTAATGTGAGAATGTAGAAGCCAAGCACTTTTGGGAATGGGTTTCCACAAATATACCAGAAAAAGGCGTGTTGAAAACTTCAGCGAAAAATGTAGGAACTAACGAAATTTTTCAAATAAATATTTTGCTTAATGTAAAAAACACTTAAATAAGCTGTGATAACAAAAACACAAAAAATAAATATTAATTTTTCACTCAAAGAAAAATAATACACAATAAATCTGTACCAAAAAATATGAAAAAATAATTTCATTTAGTACCAGTATCTATAATATATAGATGGTTATAATGCGAAAAATATGTTAATAAAAAAATATTTTAAAATATTTTAATTTTGAGTAAAAAATTATGTCGTTTTTAATGCTTTTGTTGCCGACTTAAAGAAGAGCAGAACGAATATATTTCAATAAAAGGTCTGCCAGAAATTAAATTTAAAAAGCATTTGGCTATACATATCTGGATTTTCACAGCTTTCCGGGCAGCATTATAGCTTTATTTCGCCAGTTCCAATACATTTTATTTAAATATACATGAATGTCTTCAAAAAGGTAAATATTTTTAATTGACAGTAAATGAAAAAAACGACCTTTGATTCTTTCAGAAGTTTTTAAAGTAATTCCATTTCAAAAATTAATAATTCACGCTCGAGGTCTCGAGGCTTTTTTTGAATTTTGTTTTTTATTTATTCAATATTTCGGCCCTCGTTGGGGAACATCTTTAGGAATTGAAAATGTTTACAAAACAAAACACAATTAAACAAACATAGAAATCGACTGTTCACGTCATCGTCATCTATTGATGACCTGAACAGTCGATTTTTATGTTTGTTTAATTGTGTTTTGTTTCGCAAAAATTTTAAATTTTTAATTCAACATCTTTCTTCGGAGTAGTATCAACTATGATTTTTTAAATTGAATTTAGATTCTGTTCACATATTACAATACAGCCATTATTCTCAAGACACTTCCCATAATTTGAGTCTGTAATATTCATCTTTACAGACTCTAAATTAATTATTTTTTAACGATTGTTGTTTTCATAGATTCTATATTCGTTTAATATATTAAAATACAATCATTTTTTGTCAAGATACTTCCCAACAACAATGTTTAAGTATTTTGTTGTGTTGAATTAAAATATCAATTGAATTAATTAATTTTGTATTAATTGAATATCATTTCAGTGTTTTATTCGACTTTTTTTGAATTAAATAATAAATTGTGTTCTTTTCGAGCTTATTATTTTATTTATGTAAATATAGTTGAAAAAAAAAAACAAATTTGGTTATTTAATTAAACATCTTTACTGACTCAGTATCAATTAAATTTAATTGAGATAATTAATTCTGTAATTGTTGAACTTTATTAAAAACTAATTGTGTAAAGTAATACATCAATTAATATATTTATTGAACAACTTTACAGACTAATTGTTAGTTGATATTTAATTGAGGTAATTAATTTTTTTAATTGTTGAATAAATTAAAAATGTCACCATGCCATTTGTAAATAAACTTGCATTCTATAAAATATAGATGTAAAATGGTCTTGAGCCAATAGAATATCCCAGTTCAAATCAATTTGAATTAATATTTTATTTGGATATGATTACAGAATCAATATCAATTAATTTTAATTGAGGTAATTAATTTTTTAATAAAAATTTTGTGTTCGATTTAATTTAAAAATAATCGAATGAACAAAAGCACAATTAAATTAATTAATATATTAATTGGGCATCCTTTACAGGCTCCATTTCAATTGATTTTTAATGCAGGAAATTAATTTTTAATTATTAAAATGTCTTAAAAGAATCTAAATATCGACACTATTAATTAATTAATATATTAATTATTATATACAATATTTATTGAGGTAATTGTATTCTTTTATGAAAATCGATTTCCATTTTTTCTGTGTACTATTATTTTTTGTTTTGCTTTGTTACCATTTGAATATGAATTAATTCCATACTTACAACTAAAAATAACAGCGTTAACTGATTCGTCATTCATTCGGTTGAAATCTAACATAGTTTTTTAGCCATTCACTGCTTGGCAGTAAATTCAAAAATTGCGTTAAGGCTAACGTTAACGTCTACGTTGCACGTTAGGGTTGTGTTTTATAATATTGCTTAGCTTTGCTTTGCTTTGGTTTTGGTTTTGATTAGGTTTTAACTTTACTAGGTTTTCCTTTAGAGAGTCTCAACTATTTGAAATGTTGACACTGAGACACTCTAATACGACGCCACGACCACCACACTGACTGACTGACCACGATGGACACTGACATTAAGATAACAATTTCTGTTACGTTTCTTTTTTCTTCTTCAAACTTCCACTTTGGTTTGTTAACATCAATTTTTGCACATTTTCTTTTATTTTTTTTTGGTTTAAATTTTCTTCTTCAATTTCATTGAATATTTAACACAAAAAATATTTCACTTCCGTTTGCTTATTTCTTTTACTCCCTTAGGCGTTTGAGCGTGAATGTATTATTTTGGCCATGTGCGCTAGTATTGGCCATTATTTCGCTGATTTTCTCATCACTTGGCCCGCGTGTGTACGACGACGACGACGAGTATGTGCGTGCGTGCGTCCGTATTTGTGTGTTGCGAGAGTGTGCTTTTAAAGCAGTAGTGATAGTTATCGTTTCCGTTTCCTTTCGCTTCTTTATACTTTAACGTTTTGTGTTGTTTCGTTTCTTTTCACTTCGTTTTTTGTTTTCTATTTTTTTTTGGTAGTAGTTCCGTTAACGTATTACATTGACAATGGCAAGAGACTCACTGACTGAACGCACACATTGCTGCTATGGAAGAGTAGAGTAGATTGCACGAGAGCAAGCAGGCATACGCGCGCGTGTGTGTGTTGTTTTTATTTTAGCGGATTAACGGAAGTTGTTTTAATGTTTGTGTAAACGGTCTAAACGTTGTGGTAGAACTGTCACGACTAACACAAACACTAGCCGAACACTTTTCTTCTGTCTTGCACTAAACAGCAGTAGCAGCAGCAGCAAAGGCAACAGCGACGGCGGCGACAACAGCAGCACAAACAAACGTAGCAGCAGCAGCAGCAGCAGCATTAGCAGCGCTACACAACAAACAGATGACGATGATGATGACAATAATCAGCATTTGTGCTCTATCATCGTGTTTCCTCGTCTCTTCTGGTGTGGTTGTTGTTGCTGTTTTCCTTTGGTGAGCTTGCGCGCCTCAGGCACACAACATAATTTCTTAGTTAAAACACAGTTATTACACACGCACACAGCACCGCTAGTCACTCTCTCTAACTCTGGCTCTCGCTGTTGTACTCTGGACTACTCTCTAATGCTCGCCCACTCTCTGCAACTCTCTCGTGGAATAATGTAGGAAATGTAAATTGTGTTGCAACAGAGACAACCAGCCTTCAGATTTTACTAATTGCAAACTTTTTTGTTTGAGAACATCTGAACATCTGAGCGGACATGCCTTCAGTTGTGTGAGTTGGTTGGTATTAGTTAGTCGAAGGTGGGTGGTTAGGTGGTAGGTAGGTGATGTTAGCAGCTGGTCGGTCGTGTGCTACAATGCCACTTCTGCTGCACAACAGAACAACAGTGTAAAGGTGTGCAATGAATTGGCAAAATGTTGTAGATAGTCCAGGCTTAGAGGGAGACTTATCGCACATTTGCAGGATAACTATGAGTTTGAATTAGGCACTCCCGAACTTCGAGATAAGTGATTATTCATGAAAACCACAGAAATTTGGATCAATGAATTTAATTATTTAACACAGAAGGAAGGAAGCAGCAAACATTTCGTAAACAATGTAACCTTTCATAGATTTTAAACTCATTTCTCAGAACGGATAATGTGTGACTTAGACAACTGGCACAATTAATCCGATCAAATCGAAGAAATTATAAAAATAATTGAATTAATTAAAGAATAATTATATTAATTAAAATTTTATTTGATTCAGTTAAAAAATTAATTGAAAAATGTATTTAACTGTAAATAAATATTTGAATTAAATAAAAAATAAATGAATTATGAAGTCGCATGAAATGAAGAAATAAATTTAAAAAAATATTTTTTCTTGTAAATAAGCGACGGAACGAGACGTAGATTTAATACGTGTAGTGATGTTTTTTGATTTGTTACTTTATACCCTGATGATGTGCTTCAAAGAAGGACGAAATATTGGTTAAAAATAAAGAACATTACAAAAAACCAAAATTGGTCTCGAGCTTCAATTTTTCAATATTTAAATAATAAAAAGAAATTTCTTGAAATTCGCTCAAAGAAATTATATTCTTACAATTACAAAGTTTTTTAATTACATTATGACAAAATTCGTGATTTTCGATCAACCCTAGCGTCTATAATTGCATATTTTTTTAAGATCGGGAAATGCAGTTTTATTTCCCTTATTAAAAATTAGTTGAAGAATTACGTTTTTGTTTATTAAAAATTAAAAATAAATATTAAAAATAATTTTATATTAGACTGACTATAAGCAATTTACTTGAAATTCGCCGAATAAATTATATTTTTATCTCTACCAGAAAAAAATTATTTTTTTATAAAATTACCTTATTCCAATAATTATAAAATTAAAAGAATTCTTTAAAAAAATTAATTATTTAAAACATTAATTAAATTATATATATAAAAATATTTAAATTAATTAAAAATAATTAAATTATTTGAAATAATAAAATACTATCGAATCAATGATAACACTAATTGAATTAATTAAAAAATAATTTAATTAATCAAAAAACTAATTGATTCAGTTGAAATTGAATTCATCTTTGGAGCCAAAAATTGGAATATAAATTTACTTTGTATTGTAATAAATAAAAAATAATTATTCGAATCGAATTAATTAATAATTAAATGGAACTAATTATAAAAATAATCGAATTAATGAAAAAATAAATAATATTTTTTATTTAAAAAATAATAATAAAATACTTGAATTAATTGATTTAGTTGAAAAATAACTAAATTAATTCAAAAATTACTAACTAAAAAACTAAATGACTTAAATAAAAACTAATCGAATTAAATAAAAAATATTGGAGTTAATTATAAAATATTTTATTAAGTTAAAAAATATTTAAATTATTTAAAAATGTATTTGATTCAGTAAAAAAAAATAATTTTATTGCAAAAATATTTGAATTAATTAAAAAATTAAATAAAAAATATTTGACATAATTAACAATTAAATAAAAACATTTGAATTAATTAAACAATTAATTGATTTAGTTAAAAATATTTAATTTAATTCAACAATTAATCAAATTAATTATAAAATTAAATGATTTAATTAAAAAACTACTCGAGCTAAATAAAAAATATTCCAGGTTATTAAAAAATAATTAATTTGGTTACAAAATAAGTAACATTAACTTGATTCCGTTAAAAATTAATTTAAATGTAAAAAAAATTTAATTAAAAATTTAATTAATTCAAATAAAATATTTGAAATAATATAAAAAATATTTGACATAATTAACAATTGATACAAAATATATTTTTTTGTTTTATTAAAAAATTAATTGATTTAGTTAAAAATTAATTACATTAATCGAATTAATTATAAAATAATTTTATTATGATTTAAATAAAAAATGATAGAATTAAATAATAAAAATAATTAAATTAATTCAACAATTAATCAAAATAATTAAGTTAAATTAAAAAAATATTCGAGGTTATAAAAAAAAATTTATTTGGTTAAAAAAGTAACATTAACCTGATTCCGTTAAAAATTAATTTAAATGTAAAAAATTTTTGAATTAAAAATTTAATTAATTCAAATGAAATATTTGACATAATTAACAATTAATAAAAATATTTTTTTTTTTGATTTTATTAAAAAATTAATTGATTTAGTTAAAAATTAATTACATTAATCGAATTAATTATAAAATTAAATGATTTAATTAAAAAACTAATCGAGTTAAATAAAAAAATATTTGAGTTTATTAAAAAATAATTTATTTGGTTAAAAAATAAGGAAGTTAAAATTAAACATTTACTTGATTCCGTTAAAAAATAATTTAAATGTAAACAAATTTGAATTAAAAATTTAATTAATTCAAATAGAATATTTGAATTAATATAAACAAATTATTTGACATAATTAGCAATTAATACAAAATAAAAATTATTTGATTTTATTAAAAGATTAATTGATTTAGTTTAAAATTAATTACATTAATCGAATTAATTATAAAATAATTTTATTATGATTTAAATAATATTATTTTTGATAAAATTCCTGATTTCGATCCACCCTAGTGTCTACAATTGGATTTTTTTTTTGAAACCGAGACATTCAGTTTTAGTTCAAATTTACACACTTTCATTAAAATCGGAGAACCTAAGGAAAATCTCTATTCTGTTTATCATGGAATATTTTAAAAAATCGAAAAGGTACTTTTCACTACAAAATTACAGGGAATTAAGAAAAAAATTAAAAAAATATATTTTTGTTAAGATCTAATTTATATTAAACTAGAAGCAATTTACTTGAAATTCGCCAAAGAAATTATATTTTTATGTTCTACCAGAAAAAAAGTTAAAAATTTGTTTTAGTTTTTTCGTTTGCATTTTTTTGGTCTGTAATCAATATTTGATTTGAACTGGGATATTGTCCTGGCTCAAGACCATTTTGCTTCTATATTTAATAGAATGCAAATTTATTTCCAAATGGCATGGTGACATTTATTACTTGGCTGCAGACTACCACGATCATGATTTCGACCATGTCAAAAGTCTTTTCAAGTGGCTTCGCAGCGACTTTTCAACATCAAACCCGGCCTCTATAAGGAGATGATTCTCACAAACGAACGAGAATCACAACTCACTTGCCGAATTTGCGTTTAAAAAATCGCACCAAGTAATAAAGCACACATGCCATCTTACAAGCATCTCATTGAGTTGCATATGTAAGTATGTGTATATGCAGGTATAGTTACCCAGCAATACTTCTGCCGTGCCAACGCTCATTTGTTTTAGTTTTTTCGTTTGCATTTTTTTTTGGTCTGTAATCAATATTTGATTTGAACTGGGATATTGTCCTGGCTCAAGACCATTTTGCTTCTATATTTGTGATTTGTGAGTTGTGATTCTCGTTCGTTTGTGAGAATCATCTCCTTATAGAGGCCGGGTTTGATGTTGAAAAGTCGCTGCGAAGCCACTTGAAAAGACTTTTGACATGGTCGAAATCATGATCGTGGTAGTCTGCAGCCAAGTAATAAATGTCACCATGCCATTTGGAAATAAATTTGCATTCTATTAAATATAGAAGCAAAATGGTCTTGAGCCAGGACAATATCCCAGTTCAAATCAAGTTAAAAATTTTTTAAATTACCTTATGACAAAATTCCTGATTTTCGAACCACCCTAGTGTCGACATTTGCACATCTTTTTGAAAATGGGGAAGTGCTGTTTTGTTATTAAAATCGGAGAACCTGCGGAAAATTGCTACTTTTAGTTTTCCTGATTTAAAGTAAAAAACCTCCCTATTATTTAGGTCTGTTTGTAGTTTTTCGTTTAGGCGAAGGAAATCAACTTGAACCCACCCACAACCTCAAAACGTATGCGATTTGCCCCTTTCCTTCATTTACACAGCTTCATTTACACCGTGTAAATATGTGCGTGCAACACTAAAACAAATCTGACAATTTCTTACACACTTTACACCAAATTTTACACTATTGTCTACAGCATTACAACGTGTCGATGTAACTTCATTTACTCACACACAGCACAGCGGTTCGCATCAAACCTGGTTCGCCTAGTTCCATCGAATTGTTTGGTGTTTGCAACAAATGAAGGTGAAAGTAAGTAAGCGTTCGTTGCATGTTCGAAGCAAAACTATTTTACTTGTGCTAGGTTCTTTCGAACATGTCCGAGGTTGGTGGTTCGTTGTGGCTCTGCATGTTCTGTGTAAGTGTGGTGTGTGTGCATGGATGGATGTTGTTTGTTGTACAAACACACATCCATGCATATCTGCGTGGAGCTGTGTGGCGGTGATTTAATCAATCTATTTTTCAATTTCGGCGTAAATCCTATTAAGAATGGTGTGGAAATCTATGATAGGCCGGTGTAATCCCCCCACGAAAGAAAAAGAACGAGAATAAAATACGACCGTGGAAGTGTAATGTGCGGTGCTGTGCGGCAGTGTCTTGCCTTGCGGTGATGATGATGGTGATTTCATTCTTGCAGAGTATTTATTTGTCAGCGAAATCGTCGTCGGGTCTTAGGCGATAGTGGCGATAGCTATTCTAATTTTTTTTTTTGGGGGGAGGGTGACAATCCTATCATAAATCTTAAATAGCAGATGTTGTATTTGATTATTTAGGGCACTCTTTCAAAAATTGCAAAAATCGTATTTGCGGCCAAGAGAAATGCATATTTATTGTTTATCAGGGAAATAAGACGAATAACACACAGCGCACATATTGCAGTCTATGTAGGCATGATAAGCAAAGTTTATTGACATCATTGTTTGTCGTCAATTCGGGGAATGTGACAGGTGACAAATTGTCCAAGTATGCTGCCTTGGCTAGGCCATGAACGAAATGAAGTGTAAACATGGTTAAAATTTATATTTTATATTTCATTGGAAATTGAATAATTTTTCGTAGAATTATTCGCAAGATAATAAAATTTAAACTTTTGATTTTGTGAAAGACGCTATTGTAAAATGATGAATTCCATTATAAACGAGAGCGAGTTTATGATGGAACTCAATTAATTTGAATGATGGTTTCAGTTCTGAGAGCAACAATCAAATATGTTATGAAAAATGAAAAAAGATACACAATTGCTCAACTAAATTTTATAAATTTCAAAATCAGTTGTTCCGAATTTGCTCAAAAACTATGATCTGAAGTCTGAAGATAGTTCAGCGATAAGTATCACACAAAAAAATAACATTTTTGTTCAATTCAATTGCCAAATTATATTAACTAAATTAAATTGAATAACTAAAAAATTATTGAATTAAAAAAAATTAGTCCAATGAAATAAAAAATTATTCGAATTAAGTAAGAAAATAATTGAAGTAGATAAAAAAAATATTTGAAAATGTATTAATTAAAAATATATACTATTCAGTTAAAAATAACTGAACTAATTATAAAATTAATTGATTTGATGTGAAATTATAAAATTAATTGAATTAAATAAAAAAATATTTAATTTAAATAGTTAAAATTATTGCATTAGTTAAAAAGTAATTATTAAAAAAAATAATTGAATTAAGTAAAAAATCATTAGAATTAAATAAAAAATTATTTGGTTACAAAATAATTAAATCAATTAAAAAATTAAACGAATTAATTCAAAAATAAATTAATGTATTATAAAATTAACTGAAATTTATTTCATTCAATTATTCGAATTAATTAAAGAAATAATTGGATTGATTTCTTTGTATTAAAAAATTAATTGACTTATTAAAAATAGTTAAATTAATTAAATATTTTATATATAGTTAAATTTATTTGATTCAGTTAAAAAATTAAATTAAATAATTAAAAATTAAATTAATTAAAAAATTATAAAAAATAATTGGAATAAATAAAAAATAAAAGGATTTTAATTTTTTTTCGAGTTAATTAAAAAATAATTAAAATAAATTTAATTTTATTTTAAAAAATAATCGAATTAATTTTTTTTTTTTGATTCTGCAAAAAATAATTCCAATAATTATAAAATTCAATTAATTAATTAAAAAATTAATCTAATTATACAAATATATTCGAATTTATTAAAAAATATTTGTTTATTAATAAACAAGTTATTAATTTAATTAAAATTTATTTGTTATAAATGTAAAAAATAGTTCAATTAATTAAAAAGTACCTGAATTAATTAATTAATAAAAAATAATTAATAAAAATAAAATATTAAAAAAATATTGAATTAGTTAAAAAATTAATAAAAATAAAATATTAAAAAAATATTGAATTAGTTAAAAATAGTTAAATTAATCGAATTAATTATAGTAAATGATTTAATAAAAATTAATTTATTTAGTATTAAAATAACTAAGTTAAATTTATTTTTTTCAGTTAAAAAATTAATTGATTTAAAAAAATTAAATTAATTGTAAAAAATATTTGGAATAGATAAAAAATAATTGGATTTTAAAATTTTGTTAATCAATTAAAATAAATTGTTTTAGTTAAAAAATAATCGAATTAATTATTTTTTTTTGGATTTTGCAAAAAATAATTCCAATAATTATACAATTAAATTAATTAATTAAACAATTAATCGAATTATACAAATATATTCGAATTAATTAGAAAATATTTTTTTGTTAAAAAATAATTAATTTAATTACATTTTTTTATTCAATTAAAATTAATTGAATTAATGAAAAAATAATTGTAAACAAATATTAAATAAATAAAAATAAATGAATTAATTGGAAAATTTATTTAACTGTAAACAATATTTGAATTAAATACAAAATAAGGAAATTTAAAATGTATTTGAATTATTGGAAAATAAAAGATTTAGTTAAAAATAATCCAAATAATAATTAAATTGTTTAAAATTTTTATTGATTCTGTAAAACAATTAATTCCAATAATTATAAAATAAATTATTTAAAAATCGAATTAAAAATATATTGATTATAAAATATTTGAATTAAATAAAAAATAAATGAATTATTTAAAATATTAATTGTATTATATAAATAAAAAATATTTAAATTCATTAAAAATAATTAAATTATTTAGAAAATTATTTGCATTAATAAAATATTATTGAATAAATGATGAAACTAATTGCATTAATTAAAAAATAATCAAAAAAATTATTGATTCAGTTAAATTTGAATTCATCCCTAGACACAAATTAGGAACATAAGTTTACTTTATACAGTACAATTCATGATAAATAAATAATTATGAATAATAAAATTAAAAAATTAATTGGATTAATTAATTTTAATTAATTAATAATAATTTTATACAATTTAATTAATTAAACATATTTTAATGTTTGAATTAAATAAAACAATTAATTATTATTGTATTAAATAAAATATTATATGAATTTATTTAATTAAAAATTTGTTTGATTCAGATAAAAAGTAATTGAATTAATTATAAATTAGATTTAAAGAAATAAATAAGCAATTATTGGAATTAATTAAAAAAATTACTTGATTAGTTCAAAAATAATCAAATTATTAAAAACTTGTTGTGGGTTCGATTTCAACCAGAGGTTCTGGTCTGTCGTACTATATAAATTTACTTTGTATTGTGCTACATAAAAAATAAATAATTAATTTAAAAAAATAATCCAATTAATTAAAAAATAATTGAATTAAATCGAAAATATTTAAATTAATTAAAAAATAAATTAACAATTATATATATTTATTTCATTTGATTAATTAAAGAAATAATTGAACTGACTATAAAATTAATTAATTAAAAAAATTAATTAATTAATAAAAATTTTCTAATTAATTAATAAAAATTTATTAATTAATTAATAAAAAGTTATTTGACATAACTTAATAAAAAATTGTTTGAATTAATTAAGCAATTAATTGAATTAGACAAAAAGTAATGAAATTACCCAACAAATTATCGAATTAATTATAATAATACCCTATTCCACGAAGTGGTGTAGGGTATAAAAATGATAAATGATTTAAGAAAAAAACTAATCGAATTAAATAAAAAGTATTCTTATTACTTATAAAATAATGTATTTGGCTAAAAATAACTAAGTTAACTAAAACATTATTTTTTTTTAATAATTAATTTGTAAACAAATTTTGAATTAAATAAAAATTAGGACATTGAAATAATCAAATTCATTAAAGAATACATAAAAAATATTGGACATAACTAATAAAAAATATTTTAATTAATTAAAAAGTTAATTGATTTTGTTAAAATATAATTAAATTAACTAAACAATTAATCGATTTAATAAAAATACTTAATATAGTTAAAAAATAAAAAAAAATAATAAATTAAAAATTTGTTTGATTTTGATTTAAAAATTGATTTAATTTTAATTTAAAAGTAAGGGATATTTTAGTTTTTCATTTTTTTTGTTTTGGTCTGTAATCAATATTTGATTTGAACTGGGATATTGTCCTGGCTCAAAACCATTTTCCTTCTATATTTAATAGAAAGCAAATTTATTTACAAATGGCATGGTGACATTTATTACTTGGCTGCAGACTACCACTATCATGATTTCCACCCTGTGAAAGGTTTCCTCAGTTGGAAATAATTATAAAATTAATTAAAAATATATTATTTAACAAATATTAGATTCATTAACAAAATTTAAATAAATATAAAATTAATTGAGTTTTTTTAAATAATTGAATTAATAGCCTATTAATTAATTAATTGGACTACGAGCTCGAAATTAATTAATTTTTTAATTGAGCTTAATAATTTTTTTAATCGAAATATACTTTCCGTTTTTTGCTGTGCATATTTGCAACTTATTTCCCCGTCAGAACATTCATTTATACCTGTTGACCAGTGTAATTAATTTGACTTGCGGCTGTTGTTTGTGTTTTCTTGAACACAACCTATTGGGTGATCTAATCTGTTGGTTTGTAATCGGAAATCATTAGATATTCCCGTCAATATTTATTGTGTTAACTGAATTCATTTAGAAAGTCTATAGCCGTTGGCACACATGAAACCTTTGCGAAAAAAAGAAAACTTGAAATCTCAACCTTATTTTGTGGTTGTAATTTTCCAATGACTTTCGTTTAAAACAAACGCCTTGCCATCCATGTGAGTGATGATATCGCATTCAGATTGCTGACTGGCTGCTATTGAATGTTTTCATTTCCATGTTGTTGCGGTTTTTGGGGTTTTCAAATCGCATCTGATTTGTGTTTTGTGTTGTCATTCAATTTGGGGTGAGTGTGTGGCACAGAAAAGTGATGGAAATTGAGATCCCCGATTGCATCAAATGGAACGAATATATATAGCTTTAGAAGAGGCTTATAGAAAAATTAATATACAAATGTACAGACAGACATATGCATATATTTATTTATTTATTTATTTGTGTATATATGTGTACATACTCGTGTTTACATATGTATGTCGGAATGTACATACATTTGGTGAGTAAATACTTTGAGATGCGATAAAAAATGAAACACAACGGCGCAACCATTGACAGACCTTTTATAATTAATATCGACACATTTAAGCGGAAAAGCGACAGACTTAAGTGATTTCACTTTATTGCTATAAAATAGGAACAACAACAACAACGAAAAAGATAAAATAATTTATATTTCAAAGCTTATTAACATGTTTCATATAAAACGATTCAGCCGAACAACATCAACCAAACCGCAGTAAAGCGCAGTGCACAGTGCTGCGAAATGGGGGAAAATGTGACAATGCTTTTCTCCTCAGCGAAGGTCGAAATGTGTGATTGCCACAGTGGTAAGTCTAAGTTGTACGAGGACTATCTTTAAATTTGATTCAGTCTGCTTCATATTCAATATCGTTCGACCAGGTCCTTAAAAATGACTTATGACAAATTTCACCGAGATCGTATAACAACTGTCAGCTTTAGATGAGCAGAAGACGAACGAAAGGATATGGTTAAATTGACTCTGCTAGGGATTACAATATATTTGATACAATACATAAATTCTAATTTAATAATAATTCTAATATATATATATATTATATATATATATATATATATATATATATATATATATATATATATATATATATATATATATATATATATATATATATATATATATATATATATATATATATATATATATATAAAAATTAATTAAATTAATTAATTAAATGGAAAATTTATTTAACTGTGAAAAAAATTTCAATTAAATATGAAAAATAATTGATTTAGTTAAAAAATAATCGAAATAATAATTATATTATTTAAAAATTTTACTGATTCTCTAAAACAATTAATTGCAATAATTATAAATATATTTTAGCACCACAATCATGAACTCAGATTTGTTAAGAATGAAATGAGCGATTTCCACAGAAAATCGATGGATATTTTCTGTTATTCATAATTAAGTAAAGGTAACCCATATTGAAGAGAATTTAAAATAGGCGATGGAACAACATTAGGTTTCTTCGATTGGCCATATTTTTAAACAACCAAATCAACCAAACTGTTGTGCAAAAAAGCTGAATTTCGCAGGACGATTTAAAAAAAAATTACATGACTTTGATTTGCATGAAAAGTCTATAAGGACGCTGTAAGGCACTTTATAGATCATATAAAGAGTGATTTTTTTGAGGTTAGGATTTTCATGCATTAGTATTTGACAGATCACGTGGGATTTCAGACATGGTGTCAAAGAGAAAGATGCTCAGTATGCTTTGACATTTCATCATGAATCGTCTTACAAACGAACAACGCTTGCAAATTATTGAATTTTATTATCAAAATGCGTGCTCTGTTAAGAAAGTTCATTGCGCGCTTCCATTTTATGGTCAGTTTAATCGACCCACTGAAGCGGCTATTCGGGCTATTGTGACTAAATTTCGCACCAAATTTACATTGTTGGACATTAAACCACCAACACGCTTACGTAGAGTGCGAACTGAAGAAAATATCGCAGCTGTATCGGCCAGTGTTAATGATGACCACCAATTTTCGATTCGTCGCCGTTCGCACCAATTGGGTCTCTGTTACTCAAAAACGTGGAAATGCCAAAATTGGACTAAGCGGATGGACCACCTAAGACGCAGCCGCGGTCAACATTTAAATGAAATTATCTTCAAAAAGTAAATGTCATGGACCAATCTAACGTTTCAAATAAAGAACCGATGAGATTTTGCAAATTTTATGCGTTTTTTTTTTAAAAAAAAAGTTATCAAGCTCTTAAAAAATCACCCTTTATAATACAGCTATTTGCTGAGAAAAATTCAAAAAAAAAATTCTTAAATTAGTTTTCATTTTTGTTTTTTTTAATATACTTTTCTAATTTTATTTATTCGGCAAAAACTAACCATTTTTCTGAAAAAAAAAATGTTTCTCAAAAACTGCCAAACAACAAGAGATATGACTTGTTCCCCCTAAAAATATGGTTATGTTTGAGTTTTTCAAAAATTTCAAAAACAAATTTGTCATTATTTTTTATATTTTGCACTACCAATCACGTTCCCCAATTTGTATCAAAATCGGAAGACCTTAGAAAATTTATCGTGGAATTTCTCTGCAATTTACAGAGAGTGTGCAGCGTACAGGTAACTAAATATATGCTGTAACTATATGCCAGGAATAAATAAAATAAAATTTTGTGAAATAAATTTCATTATACAAGAGCACTTCTATCTTTTTTAAGATATCTACAGTTTTCATTCTTAAAAAATATATTTAAAAAATATACAAAATTCATAGAATTCGGGATTCCTCTATTATCTTCTATTTTCTTCTAAAAAACATAAAATAAAATAATAATAATTTGATCACTCCTCAAAAAATCTAAATTATTTAAGATTAGTGTACTAAAAAACGATTTATCGTCCATAGCCATTAACCGGTTTCGCTTAAGCGAACATTTTTGGTTAACCGATAAAACCGGGGTTTTTCCTTGATGTGTGAAAACCGACCATTCATTGAACAAATTCATAGTTAACATGGGCGAAATTTTGTAGTTTTTCGTGAGTGTAGGCTGCGAATATTCCAGAAGTGAAGTAGCTTATGCTTTCGACTTACCCCTTAGATTCATAGTGCTAAATATTTAGAAACCTTAAAATTCTATCAAAAACAATAAAGTAACAATTTTGGCCCAACGACATTAATGTATATATACAATTTCTCCACATATACAAATGTGTCAAACAATCAATCGTGCATCCAATCAAGGACGTTGACATCGATTCCGATCTGATCGATCTTAACGAATGAAACAATACTGCCCTGGAAGGGGAAGATAGTGGTTGATGGAAAGAGGCAAGGTATTTATCCTTTCAAATGTTTTCAAAACTTAATATAAATTATGAAAGTGGTGATGTTTCTCGGCTTAATACATAAATAAACTTAATTATATGTTTTTCAGAACAAAGGCTATTTTGCCCAGTCTCCAAAAATACATAAATATTTATGTATTTTAAGTAAAATTATTTAAATAAATAAAATTATAAAAAATGTTAGTGATATGTATGTTATACCCTCCACCTCCATACTAACTTTGTCATCCCGTTTGTAACACCTTGAAATATCGTCGAAAAATCGAGACCATATTCTCGATCGTCATAAAATTCTAAGGCGATCTAGCCATGTCCGTCCGTCCGTTGAAAGCGCGCTAGCATCTAAACGAAAGGAGCGAGGAGGTCCAAATTTTCCATAAATGCGTCTTACAATCGTAGATCGGTTGGGATTGAAACTCGTCGAAATCGGCCCAAAGGGAAATGTTTTCCCTCACAAGGACTAGAATTGAAGCATGTTTTTGCAACATTTCTGCTTATATTTACTTGATATTGGGTATGTGCATTCCCTTTACAACAATAACGAGCACCAAAAAGTGGGTGAAATGGGACAAAACGGAATAAAAATGGTACCTATCAAACGACAACAGCTACAGACAGGGAATTCAGTGTGTCCATTCTTCTAAATGAGCAATACAAACTTATTTTTTCCAAATTCTTACTTTTAAGTGATTAAATGGAAATAGAGGAATAAACAGTTGTATCTAGTAAAATAAAATTCGGTGTGTACATTGCTCTCATTTCGTAGACACGTAAAATAAATGGATTTTTCCAAATCCAACCAACCAAATGACTGCAACTAGTTTCATGAAGATCGGATTATACATTCCTCTGACAGCTTAGACACGAAAAATATAAAGCTTTTTTCCAAATTCGAACTTTCAAGGGATACAATGGCAACTGATGGTGGGATTTAAATGGTACCAACTAAACGGCTACGGCTAGAATGATGAAATTCGGTGTGTATATCCCTCTAATTGCGTAGACACGTAAAATATAGATATATTAGAAGGTCGTACTCATAAGGGGTAAAATAGGAAAGAAATGGCACCAGTCAAATGGCCGCAGCTAGAATTATGGAATTCGGTGGTATATACATTCTCTCTGACTGCATAGACACGCAAAATAAAAAGATTTTTCCAAATTCGTAGTTTTTACTTTTACAGCAAAAATTGGTTGAATCATGACCTTAACTTCATTTTGCACTATGCACGTGAGGTAACGGATTTTCAAAATTTGTACTTTTGGAATTAAAAAAGAATGAAAATACAACCAACTGTAGCTCCCACTATCAACCAATATTTATGGTATTTAAACTTTTTGAAAATATAAATATAAATATTTATTTTTTGAATTGACTTGAAGTTGGATATGTAAACGTATTGGTAGCCTTGCCTTATAAGCGTGGTTTGAAAAAATAAAAATATTATATTTATTTATAAAATATCTTTTCAATAACAGTATATTCTTTGTTTTAGCTATATTAAAAAAATTATATTTTCCAGTAATATTACTGCACTTCTTCGAAAATCGACAGCCTGTGTGGAATGCAATCCATGGTATAAACTTGTTTTTATTAGTTTTGCGATTACGTAGAAAAGTTGTCTGCGGAAATAATGACTTATAAGGTTTTTTTTCAATTTTGTGCAATAAAATACTCATATTCCCAAAGAGGGATTCCGAAATAAGAACTTTTTTTTACAAAAATCGACACAATTTCTTTATTTATTGTCCGAACATGGTAGGAAAAAATATATTAAAAAATATATTAAACATTTTCTAATCGGTGCTTTGCGATTTGGGAATTTTTGAAAATATTGTTTTTTTTTTGTATTGAAAAGAGGATAAAATCCGCCATCCAAAAAAGTGGACTCTGTTAACATATCCAAACATGGCTTAAGTATATTTATACGGACGTTTTGACCATTTAAAATTTTTATACAGTATGCCAGCCCGACTTCAGCCTTTGCCTATTTATTTTTCGTCTTTGTTTCGAACTACGGTTCGAACAGTACTTTGAAACCCCAGCCTCTCCCCCCCCCCTAAAAGAGAGGCATGTCAAATTTATTCAGTTGCTGTTTGTTGACGAAATGTGGCTCAATTGTGCAAATGTTGCCTAGAGTGCCGGCCAATGTTACGTTCCATGTAAATACTTTAGAAAACAATGCCTTTGAAGAGTATTGACAAGAGCCAGCGAGCGAACGAACGAGCTGACAAGCTGTCAAGAAGAAGCAGATGAAGCAGCCAGCAGAGCAATTGCAATGACAATGAAACAGACAGTGGGCCCCTTGACATTGAAGTGTTTAAATTACTGTTCAAACTGAATGGTTGGCAATGACTTTGTCAAAATTTCTCCCAACAACAATAAACAGTGTTTGGCGGATGTTTGTTGTGTTTGACAAGTAATTGAATTTGCCACGATCGATACAAGTCAATTCAGTTCCAATCGAATCGATTGCATTCCATCACTTTCGAGCGTTTTAAAGAAGAAATCCATCCGTTGCCGAGCACTGTGAACGGCGAACATCCGCTACAGTTCAGTTCAGTTCGTGAGAACTGCACGAACGATTACAGCTCTCTTTTCTAGAGGAGGGACAGACAGGGAGGCGGACGCACGGAAAAATGCGGCATAGAATCGCTGCGCAATTAACGAGACAAGTGTTATCAGTTAATAGCGAGCGCATTTTTTGGAAGGTACGCGCCAAGACGCGCCGTCATAGTACGACGTACTACGACAAGTACTTACCGCCGTGCCGTCCGTCCGTTGGCTTGTCTTGCTCTTCTTTTGTTTTTCTAGTGGCTCGATCGCGACGGTCTTAACGTTGAGTGGGAATTCCCGCCAACCGTGGAATGTTTGATTTTATAACTGATTTCATATTCTTTATTTTTTCCGTTTTTTCGTTTTTTGCATTCACTTCTCTTCAAAATAAACTAAAACAAACAACATCAACGACTTCAAAAAGATTTACATAATTTCCGACCATAACAACACAACACAATTCAAAACAATTAACCCATAAAATGCAGTCATAAAACATAAACAAGAAATAATCATTTATTAAATAAAAATTAAACGGAACACAAACGCACTAACGCCAATGCCAGCGGCAACAGGTGAACCTCTGGCAACAGGTGATCGCGGTATCAGAACTTGAGGTAGGTTTCCGTTTCACACAAACTCAAAAAAGAAAAGAAAAAAGGAAAACATGTTAGGCGCCCATACGACCCAGAAATCCAGTAACTGTGTTACTTGCCACACAGTGTGGGTGGTTGTGTTGTGCTGAGAAACCTCGTGCCACAACTTTCGCAGTCCTTTTGTTTTTGTGCGTTACCTGTCTCGGGACACGAGCAGCACTTGTTGTCTTTAGCTGGAATTTCCAGGCATTGTGACATTCAGGCGCATAGCTCACAGCATGGCGATGTCATAAAAATCCTCGGGGAAAAAATATAAAATCTACAAACAAGTGCAGAGTTCGATAGAAAAGCGACAGCGGGCAGCATTCTTTAGACTAAAGTAGATCAGTTTAATTATTGGCTCTTAGACAAAGGCACAAATAAGAAGTGTTAGACAAAAGAAACACTTGATTTTAGGGCAGACAGTTTTCCGGAAATTTGAATAAAATGTTCAATGGATAACATTTTATTTCAAACAATATCAATTGAGATGAAAGTGGGGTTTTTTCTCAGGTTCTTTCTACCTACATAAAATATGAAAACTTCCGATCATGGATCGGAAAACCTATTGCTATTATATTATCTAATGAAGGTTTTTACATGAAATTTTCCCTCTCATTGGCTGTTCTGTAACACCGTGCGACAGTATTTTTGGGGCTGAACAAGACCATATAGTCACGAATCTAGAGATCGTATGTATTTAGAAAAAATAGGTATTCAGATTTTCTCTTTTAATTTCCAAAATATATAGATGTTTTAATAATTTATTTTATTACTTTTTCGTCATATATACAAAGGCGATATATACATCAAATGAAATATCTGTTAAAAATACTTTAAATTTCATGTTTCTGCCAACTTTGTTATGCTAAATTCTCTTATCCAGGACGTTGATTGGAATTCTGTCTGTAGCTGTTGTCACTATACTGATCTTGACATTGTTGTGGATAGATTTTATCAAATTTTAAATGACTTCATGTCACGATCAGTACCGAAAATTCGTGTTGGGCACTCTAAAAAGCAACCTTGGTTTTCACGTGAGTTGTCTAGTATGAAGAATTCGAGAAATAGACTCTTTAGGAAATTCAAGAGGACTGGTTTAAATTCTGACTATATCAAATACTCCGTTGCTAGGTCGAGATATAGTATAGAATCTACTTGGAGAAACTAAAGAATGATTTTAGGAAGAACCCCACCAGATCACGACTTCGTGAATCTTAAGCGGAGATCAGCAACTAATCCAACTAGGATTAGAATGGATGGTTTAGAATTTTGTGAAGATCAGGCGATTGCTGATTGTTTTGCGAAGTTTTTTGCGACGACTTATTCTGAACGATCTTATCGATCGAATTGCACTTATACTTCTAATATCTCTGCATTGACGCAACTGAAAATCCCTGTAATGGATTTACCCTTGGTTTTGTCCAATTTGAATAATCCCAGATCCACGAATAGTGTTGGCCCAGATGGGGTGCCAAGTATAATTTTGAAATTCTGCGCTAATGGTTTGGCTATTCCGCTAACATTGTTATTTAATACTTCATTTAGATTTGAATATTATTCTTTGGCTTGGAGGTGTTCTTTCATTGACCCCGTCCATAAGTCTGGCAATCTAATTGATGTGTCAAACTATAGAGGGATAGCTAAGTTGAGTGCTTTTCCGAAGCTATTTGAGAAATTGGCTACTGAGGTGGTATCTCATAGGGTTTCTTCTATATTGAGTCCATATCAACATGGATTTCGTAAGGGCTCTTCTACTGTGACAAATTTGATTCAGTTTAATTCTCATGTTATTGATGAATTTATTCAGGGTAATCAGACTGATGTCATCTATACGGATTTTAGTATAGCTTTTGATAAAATGAACCATGAACTTTTGGTATATAAATTAGATCGCATTGGTTTTAGCTCTGACTTCTTGAAATGGATATCTTCGTATCTTTCGAATAGCTCACAGATTGTTAAATTTGGAAATTCTTATTCTAAACGAATTCTGATTCCATCGGGAGTCCCTCAGGGTAGTCATCTAGGGCCTGTTTTATTCTTATTATTCATAAATGACCTTCCGGGGTCTATCATCAATTCTCGACTTCTAATGTATGCAGATGATGTAAAAATATTTTTTTTCTCATCCATTGCAGAATGACTTGAATAGTTTTGAACACAGGTGTGACATAAATTGCATGGAACTCAACCTAAGGAAATGCAGACACATGCGTTTCTTTAGATCGAACCCGAAATTTGTCAGGTATAATATTAGAGGAGCTGAGTTAGAGGTAGTTGATTCTTTCGTAGACCTTGGTATTCTAATGGATTCCAAACTGAATTTCAACAATCATATTATTACTATGGTTAACAAAGCATATGGTGTTCTTGGTGTCATTAAGCGATGGGCTAAGGAGTTCTCTGATCCTTACGTGACGAAGCAACTATTTACATCGTTTGCCAGGCCTATTCTGGAATATAGTTCCGTAGTGTGGGATCCTCAGTATGGTATCTATATTGACAGAATTGAGTCAGTTCAGAAACAATGTTTGATTTTGTCGACTTGCCATCCTTAAAAAGCATACGTGTTTTGTTAAACACCGTGATGGTTTATAAGGTTATAAATGGTGATTTCTCTTCTGACTATATTATTTCTAGGATTAAGTTTAACGTGCCATTTAGACCTTCTGGATACTATCAATTCATCCATATTGACTTTCAACGTACGAATTATGCATCCGCAGAGCCCATTCGCAGAATGTGTATTGACTTCAATTCATTGTGTCACATCATAGATTTCGGATTAGGAATCGATATAATAAAGTCCAGGAGTTTCTCCTGCTAGGATGTTTAGTTTTGTTATGATATGTTTACTTTAATATTTTTAGTTACTAATTTTAAGAATAACTTTTATTTGCATGTGAAACTAATATTTTGGTTAATATTTTTGTTATGTCGGCTGTTGATATTTGATCTGTAGCCGGTGTCCGACCTCTACTGCTTAGCCGCCATGGTTCGGACTATGGTGTGTACGCTGTCCCTACGTTATGGGGACGTGGCCCTCTCGGTCGGAAGGGACTGGTGTGAGAGGCGTTGGGACCGTTCGATAATGTTACTTCACTTCTTTGTAAAGTCGAAAACCTCTAATCTACCGGTAATACTGAGGAATGCACTCCGTGGTGGAGGGTATAAAGGGTGATTTTTTAAGAGCTTGATAACTTTTTTAAAAAAAAAAACGCATAAAATTTGCAAAATCTCATCGGTTCTTTATTTGAAACGTTAGATTGGTCCATGACATTTACTTTTTGAAGATAATTTCATTTAAATGTTGACCGCGGCTGCGTCTTAGGTGGTCCATTCGGAAAGTCCAATTTTGGGCAACTTTTTCGAGCATTTCGGCCGGAATAGCCCGAATTTCTTCGGAAATGTTGTCTTCCAAAGCTGGAATAGTTGCTGGCTTATTTCTGTAGACTTTAGACTTGACGTAGCCCCACAAAAAATAGTCTAAAGGCGTCAAATCGCATGATCTTGGTGGCCAACTTACCGGTCCATTTCTTGAGATGAATTGTTCTCCGAAGTTTTCCCTCAAAATGGCCATAGAATCGCGAGCTGTGTGGCATGTAGCGCCATCTTGTTGAAACCACATGTCAACCAAGTTCAGTTCTTCCATTTTTGGCAACAAAAAGTTTGTTAGCATCGAACGATAGCGATCGCCATTCACCGTAACGTTGCGTCCAACAGCATCTTTGAAAAAATACGGTCCAATGATTCCACCAGCGTACAAACCACACCAAACAGTGCATTTTTCGGGATGCATGGGCAGTTCTTGAACGGCTTCTGGTTGCTCTTCACTCCAAATGCGGCAATTTTGTTTATTTACGTAGCCATTCAACCAGAAATGAGCCTCATCGCTGAACAAAATTTGTCGATAAAAAATTTCGAACCGAACACTGATTTTGGTAATAAAATTCAATGATTTGCAAGCGTTGCTCGTTAGTAAGTCTATTCATGATGAAATGTCAAAGCATACTGAGCATCTTTCTCTTTGACACCATGTCTGAAATCCCACGTGATCTGTCAAATACTAATGCATGAAAATCCTAACCTCAAAAAAATCACTCTTTATAAGATTCGGCCCGGCCGAACTTAACGATTTTTTACTTTTTTTTTTAAGAATTAATATAGTAAAAATAGTATTATTGATATTAATACTATAATAAATTTATATACATTTTTAGCAAATTGGCCTAATTCGATCAAGTTATAAAAAATAATACATAGTTTAATAAAAAATGTAATCAAATATCAAATCCAAACTGGTGCAAAGCGGACACATATTCTCAGTGACTCTATATAAAATATTCGTTCACATCCACTTGTGAAAATGCTATTCGTAAATGCTATACTAACATATTCACTTTTTTGGTACTTCTTTAAATGAACTCCCTCAAATGCAGGGCACTGGGATTTTGAGATGCGATTACAATATGTTTCCTGCAGAAGTTTTTTTTTAATTTTAATAAATATCGCCCAATAATTATGAATTAAGATAAATTTTTTGGCTATTCTTAATATGAAATATAGCCCACACTTGTTTGGGATTTTTTGGGTATTTTTCTTATATTTTCGGGCAATTTTTCATTGTGCTTATAGCTCCTTCTTATTCACCTCATTTTGAAAATATTGCTTTTTTTCACAGGCAAGGCTAAATCGTATGTGCATTAAGTTTATACAGTAGCGTATTGAGGCCGATAAAATGTTTGGGAAAATCTCCCGATTTCAAAAATTGCCATCCCTAATAAACATGTAGGTTGTGTGGATTGCAGAACACTGTCCACAAGTAGGCATTTTCGAGAGAAAGATTGACTAAATTTGATTTGATTATGGCGGCACTGCCTTTGAAGAATGATAGGGTCGGACACTAGACAACAAACATTTTCGGACAGATCTTCCCACTATTTTTTAAAAACATTTTCGGTTATTAAGCAACAAAATCATTTTAAAATATTTTTTGTCATAAATGCACACTCGGCCGATTTCAAGACTTTTAAACTGCATTATATTTATATGTGGAAAAATATAAAAATACTTTTTAACAATAAAATGTTCCATTTCCATTTTTTATGACATTTCATATTTAGAGACTCGAAATGCATAATAAAGATTGTCGTACTTCCAGCGAATTTTTTATTTATTTTATTTTCCTTTTTCTTGCAGTGGGCAAATATGTAGGCACCCTAGGGTGGACCTGGGCGTTAGGGAATTTCATTGATATTTATTTTCTTTTACATTATCTTATATGTAGGTAGGCTTGGTGGACTTTCGTTCTCAAAAGATATCAAAAAATAATTATTGAAATTTATTTTAAAAACCTTTTTGTACAGGATGCACTTTATAGGAAAAAATATAAAAATTAAAATAATAGTTCTTTTCTCAAAAAAAAAAAATTAAAAAATATTGAAACTGAAATTTATTTTTGGAAAAATCTTAATTTTTTTAATATATTTTTTTTTTAAATTTTCATAAAATAAAAAATAAAAAAATATTGAAATTTTATTTTTTACTTTATTTATGCATAATAAAGATTGTCGTACTTCCAGCGAATTTATTTATTTTATTTTCCATTTTCTTGCAGTAGGCAAATATGTAGGTGACCTAGGGTGGAAGTTGGCATAAGGGGATTTCATTGATATTTATTTTATTATTATATTAATATTAGGTAGCCTTGGGTGGACTTTCTTCCTCAAAAAATAATTATTGAAATTTATTTAAAAAACCTTTTTATACATTATGCACTATATATGACAATATATAAAAATAATAAATAGTTCTTTTCTCAAAAAAAAAAAATCAAAAATTATTGAAACTGAAATTTATTTTTGAAAAAAACTTCATATTTTTTACTTTATTTTTTTTTTAAATAAAAAACCAAAAATATTGAAACTTTATTTTTTACTTTATTTATGCATAATAAATTTTTTCGTACTTCCAGCGAATTTATTTATTTTTAATTTTCTTGCAGTAGACAAATATGTAGGCAACCTAGGGTGGAGCTTGGCATAAGGGAATTTCATTGATATTTATTTTATTTTTCATTATCTTAATATGTAGGTAGCCATGGGTGGACTTTCTTTCGCAAAAAATATAAAAAATATATTATTGAAATTAATTTAAAAACCTTTTTTATACAGTATATATATGAAAAAAAAAATAAAAATTAAAATAATATTTTTTTTTTCTAAAAAAACAAATACAAATATTGAAACTTAAATTTATTTTTGGAAAAAAATCTTAATTTGTTTTACTTTTTTTAATTCTTTTCTCAAAATAAAAAATCAAATAATATTGAAACAGAAATTTTTCTTGAAAAAAAAATCGTACTTCCGGCGAATTTATTTATTTTATTTTCCATTTTCTTGCAGTAGGCAAATATATAGACAGCCTAGGGTGAACCTTTATTTATCTTATTTTTTATTATCAAATAATAATTATTGAAATTTATTTTAAAAATTTTATTATACAGGATTCACTATATATGAAAAATATAAAAATTAAAATAATAATTATTTTCTCAAAAAAATTCAAAAAATATTGAAACTGAAATTTATTTTTCATAAAAGTCTTCATTTTTTTTTTTTTTCAAAATAAAAATAAAAAATATTGAAACTGAAATTTATTTTTGAAAAAAATCTTCATTTTTTTACATTATTTATGCATAATAAAGATTGTCGTACTTCCGTCGAATTTATTTATTTTATTTTCCATTTTCTTGCAGTAGGCAAATATATAGGCATCCTAGGGTGGACCTTGGCGTAAGGGAATTTCAGATATTTATTTTATTTTTCGTTATCAACAAATAATTATTGAAATTTATTTAAAAACAAAAAGTATATGAAACCAAATATAAAAATTAAAATAATAATTCTTTACTAAAAAAATAAAAAAAATTTAAACTGAAATTTATTTTTGATAAAAGTCTTCATATTTTTTAATTTTTTTTCTCAAAATAAAAAATAAAAAAAAAACTTCTGGTCACTTTTCAGTTGCCTAATTGATAATTGAAAGGCAATTTGACACAGCTCCTGGTTTTGTTCATTGAAACAAGATAAGGGTGGGTAGCCAAAATTTTTTTAATTTACAAAAATATATAGGGGCTACCCTTTTTTATACCCCTACGAAAAAATACGTCCAATAACTGAAATTTCTCACACACACCTGATGCTTACACAATTCAACATTGACTTTCCGCAGTCTCTAGCAAAAGGTTATACACACTGGGGTGGGGTGGGCACCCAGCACCCCAACCATTCCACCAATTCAACACAACACTAATACACTGGAAACCCTCATTATTAATCATCGCTTCTTAACAATCTCCAAAATGCCTGAATTCCTCCTGCCAAATATGCCGTAAAACCATCAGAATTCCCAGCAATCATTACACTGGTGATTTTCATGCCCCATTGCAGCAGCCCGTCCGTCCCGTCCATCCGTCTATCCGTCCGTGTTGACGAAGATGATGAGGCAAAGTTGTTGTGTTGTCGGAATGTTGCTGGAACGGAATGTTTCGGTTGGTTTTTTTAATTAGTTAACATTTTATTAACAACAATATTTAATGTGGTTGTAAATTAGCGAAGATCTTTTTTAAAGACCCAACAATTTTTGTTTTTAATATTCCTTGTCTTGTCCCCTGCCCCATCCAGTCTGCCAGCTAGGCTCCCTCCCTCCCTCCGTCTCGCTTTCTATGGCGGTGTCAGTCTCCTTATCTTTGCCATGTCCGAATGTTCTCATCGTTTGATGTTGTTCACTGATATGTTGTTGCTTTCGATGTCGAAGTCGGTGTTCGGTGTTGTTGTTGTTGTATAAATTTTATAGAATTTTAATTTATGGCCTCGTAAATTTAGACAATGTTTAAAAAACATGTGAAGTTCACAATAACGGTAATTTTTAGTGCATTTCGTTGTAGCATCACGCATCACTTTCGGATGGACCTTTTCACATGTTGCTGCTGCTGTTGTTTGGTTGGCTGGCTGGCGGCCTGGGTCATTATGCAAAAGTCTGTCGGAGAAATCCAAAGATTGCAACATAAAATGATTGGGAAAGTTATGCGTGGACATGGCTTTTCGAATTGAAATGCAACTGGGTGAATGAAATAAATGTCATTTTCATTTTTCCGGGGGATAGCAAAACAGGAGCCCCAGAGCACGGCATTGTGTGGCCTAATGACGTTATAGAAGAAGAATTTTTACAAAATAAATAATTCGGCTTTGTTATATCTCAGAATTTACAATGATCCATTATAATTTTGAAAATTCCCCGTAAAAGAAGAAATTAAACTCAAACTCACCCTAAAGGTTATCTTTTTAATATATGACATTTTAGGTTTATTCTATATAGAAGGAAATATAAAAAAACTTCCAGCGCAGGGGGCTAATTACGAGAATTCCATATCGAGATTTTTTTACAATAAATAAAATCATATTTCGATTGTAACTTCCTCGATTAATGCCGAATGCCCAGACATATTTTTATGGCTTGAAAAAGTAAGTTAAAGCTTAATTTAATTAAACTCGTTTTATTTTGTGTTTATTGATTTGATTGAACTTTACATAACCACGAACATTTTTTTGTATCAGTCCCCTTATTCAAGAATAACAGTTTCGATATTTGTCGAAATCCCCCGAATTCCTGTAATGAAATCTCTAAAATATACGTAGTAGGCGTCAAATATGTTTGAATAGATTAGCGAAATCCAGCGAAAAGATTATGGCGGCATAAGCTTCGAAGATCAAAGGGAACAGATTATCGAAAACAGGAAAATATGACTGTAGTTGTTAAACACCAATGCATGCGGGGAAAGACTATACAATTTAATATAGACGCTGCACAGTGTACGGCTTTCAAAATTTTAGTAACAAAAGTCCATATCATCAAAGCCAATCGCTAGTTTGCCTCGAAATTTTGCACTTAGGACGCACTATATATGAAAAATATATATATAAAAATTAAAAAAATAATTCTTTTCTCAAGAAAAATATTTTTTCTATATATATATATTTTATTTTATTTTATTTTTTTCTATTCTAAAAAAAACCAAAAAAATAGAACTAAAATTTATTTAAAAAAAATCTTCACATTTATTTACCTTATTTTTTTAATTCTTTTCTCAAAACAAAAAAAAAAAATAAAAAATATTGAAACTGAATTTTATTAAAAAAAATCTTCACATTTTTTACTTCCTTTTATTTATTATTTAATTCTTTTCTCAAAAAAAAAATCAAAAAATATTGGAACTGAAATTTATTTTTGGAAAAAAAAAATCTTCATATTTTTAATTTATTTTTTTAGTATTGAAACTTTAATTTATTTATGAAAAACTTCATATTTTTAATTTCATTCTCCAAAAAAAAAAAAAAAACACAAATAATAATTATTGAAATATAGTTTTGATAAAAACCTTATAAATATTACTGAATGCACTATATATATTTCTTTTTTAAATTCTTTTCTCAAAACAAAAACATTAAAAAATCTACGTTTTTACTTAGATTTTTAAATTATTTTCTCAAAACAAAAAATCAATAAATATTGGAACAGAAATTTATTTTTGAAAAAAAAAAAATAATAATTTTAATTTAAAAAAAAAAACAAAAAAGAATTATTGAAATTTATTTTTGAAAAAAAAACTTATATTACCCACTATATATGAATAAATATAAAAATTAAAAAAAAATGAAACATAAATTTATTTTTGAAAAAATCTTCATAATTATTTAATTAATTTCTTTTAATTCTTTTCTCAAAACAAAAAATTTTGGAACTGAAATTTATTTTTGAAAAAAATCTTCATATTTTTTAATATATATTTTTTAATTTTTTTCTCAAAAAATAATTATTGAAATTTGTTTTTGGAAAAAAATTTATTTTACAGAACGCACTATATATGAAAAAAAAAAATTAAAAAAAATCTTTTCTCAAAAAAAAAATGCAAAAAATTGAAATGAAATTTATTTTTTTTTATTCCAATTTAATTTTTTAAATTCTTTTCTCACAATTTAAAAAAAAAATAAAATCAGTTTAAATTTTTTTTGAATAAAAAAAGAATTTAAAAAATTATATCGAAATAAGAAATAATAAATAAGTTTCATTTCAATTTTTTGCATTTTTTCTTTTTGAGAAAAGATTTTTTTTAATTTTTATATTTATTTCATATATAGTGCTTTCTGTAAAATAAGTTCATATTTAAAAAAAACTTCATATTTTTTATTTTAATTTCTTTCTCAAAAAAACAGAGAATAATTATTGAAATTTATTAAAAAAAGCTATTTACTTATATATAAAATAATTATTTTCTCAAAAAAAAAATAAAAATCTGAACTTTATTTTTGAAAAGAAAATCTTCATATTTTTTTACTTCATTTTTTGAAATTCTTTTCTCAAAACAAAAAATATTAAAACTTTAATAGGTATTTATTTTTTACATTTTTTAGAAAGAAATTAAAAAATATAGTTGAAATTAAATTAAAAAAAATACAAATCTTCATACTTTTTAATTCACTTTTTTTCTTTTCTAAAATTTTTTAATTATTTTCTCAAAAAACTATGAAAATTGAAATTTATTTTTGAAGAAATCTTCATATTTGTTTCCATTGTAAACGTCTACAGTTGTACTGTACATACTGACAATGGGACCGACATAAGTTTTTGAGATATGAACCAAAAATTATTTAAAGGAGAAAGAATCACCAAATGAAAAATTTAGTACACACAGTTTTCTACATACTTTCCATCCTATGTATTTAATTGTCCGTTTTTCAATTTTAATATCTCAGACTAGGTGTTGGGTCCTTGTCTAATTTTGGGTTTTTACAGAACACAAAAATGTCAAAAGTTATTGAATTTTTGCCGCTAGATTTTGATTCTGAGCCACTGTGCGGCGTCTATATTAAATGGTATCATCTATAGGTCTGCCTTAAAGATATATGTATGATCATTTGTATACATTCTTAAACAATTTTCATGGATTAAATAACTCGAGGTTGATTTTATATGTATTCGAATTGGGAATTTCATAGATATTTTAGGTTATTTTTAATTATTGCAGGAATTACATTAAAATATTTTGTTTTTATTGTATAATATTCAGTTTATTTTTTGCAATTTTTTTTTCACATCTCTTGGAAAAAGTTTTTGTAAACATACTGAGTCTATATTAAATTAATAGAACCAACTATTAAATATTATAAGAGAA
Organism: Polietes domitor; assembly: GCA_947397865.1. Classification (NCBI taxonomy): domain Eukaryota; kingdom Metazoa; phylum Arthropoda; class Insecta; order Diptera; family Muscidae; genus Polietes; species Polietes domitor. Next base: position 141,632,471 of record OX377622.1, on the reverse strand, counting down.
GGTACTGACAGTATTCCTAAGCAGTTCATTCAAAGACTATAGAACTCAACGTAGGTTTGCCTGTTAAGCCAGTACAATTGTCACACTCACATACAAACCACTGAGAATTTAAGTCAGTCCCCATATTTTCGAAAAAGTTGGTATAAACTTACGGAGTCTTTAATAAATTCTATAGTCTTTGGTTCTACTAATTATTCGACGAGCTTTTATTTTATTGGTTGGTGAAGGTATTGATATTTTATAAGTAGTTCATCACAAATTAGTCTTCAGGCCCATTGCCGGGAGATCTTTCCTACTTTTAACCCCTTATTTTCAATATATTTTTTTTTCTATATCAACAACAATTTGTTCAGAAACTAATGCGAGCTTTCGTGTGGCGTTTTGTATCTTGCATTCCATATTGTATATTTTCTTGCTCCGAAGTTGTGCTGTGTAGCCCAGAAATGCATTTCACTACGCCTAGACGAGCTATTTATTTTTGCCATATTGATTTCGAGATGATGGAGGCATCTCCTTCAACTTGTTGTTATCGATCGCCATATGGCGGTGGCGACGGCGGCGGCGTCGCGCTAATCGAAAAAGCATTACAAATATGAATGTTTTCCACAACATTGTCTGGTTGCAAGACAAGACGTGGAACTCCAAGAAGTTCCCAACGGCATGCAACCGGGCAACTTCATTATTGGAACTTAATATGCCATTTGTTTGAGCTCGAAGCATGGTGGAGGAGGACGAGGAGGAGGAGTATTGCATTTCAAAAAGTGCACTTAGCAGCACAATTGAATGAATGAATGGAATCCTCCTCCAAAAACAAACAAAACAAAAAGCACCACCACCAAGGAAGAGATAAAAGAACAACAATATTTTTTGGTTGGGGGCATTTATTGCCTTCCAATGATTATTTTGATTGCAACAATGATGTACATACTCCCATCGGGAAATGAGTGACGAATAGCGACGACGTGATGGACGAGTCGATACTAATGATGTGGCAGTTGGCTGGCGGGTTGATCTTGCTGCGGGAGTAAATAAACACTGCTTTGGCGTAATTCAATTCGCCGCTGTGCCACAGGCACTCACACATCATCTTCGATGGGTTCTGCTTCTGGCCGGCCACTTGAGGATGTATTTATTTTTCTACGATATACTCGTATGCTTACGTAGGCACTTTCGAAAAGCTCTATGTGCGAATGTGTAGGTCCACCGTCCACCCGAGTATCTCTTGTACAAATAAACAACAATTCGCATAAAGTTTTTGCACCAATGCGATTAATGATATTTGTCAGTATGTCCGTCCGTCCGTCCCTACGATCGTCCATATGGTCGTCCGTCCATCTGTTTGTATGTAGATTTGCGATATTATATGTAAACAAATTTATCAATTTCATTCGTTTAGAACACCACCACCAACAACACCTCAGCACTAGCACCAGCACCATCGCCATCACCAACATCACGACAAGAATCACTCGCTCGTTAGCGGAATGTTAAGAGTTAAAACAATAAGCTTCAGTTGGCTTTTATTTGTAATCATGTTTTGGTTTTCAGCTCTTTTTTATTGTGCCCGCCCGTACTTACTTATGTAGTTGGCATTGCCTTTGCCTTTGAAGTGTTCTTTAGCTGCGATTTTCGCGGACCAAAGCCTGACACAAATGCGTTATAAACATCAACCAACCTACCTACCTGGCACACGTTGTTCGCAGTTTGAGTGAGCAAAGTCCTACAGTTCCATATTGGCCCAAGGGGTTAATTGAAAAGAGTTGTTGAAAGACCGTGTGTCGTGTTTGAAAAGCTGATTGACTATTCCCACAGACTAGCACAAAATATTGGGGAGGGAAGGTTGAAAGAATCAATAGAAAATAAACACGAATATAAACATCGGAAAACTAGTGGACATTTTATTAAATGAAATCTCCAATTCTATGTGGAAATTTAGCCAGAAATTTAGTTTTAACCCTTCATTTTGTAAAAGGCAAGGCGAAAGCATACAACCACAAAATTGACATGTATGACAAATTCGCTTTGGGAACGATTTTGATAAAATTAATTGTAAACTCTGTGCAAAATTTCAAGACATTCGGAGCGAAACATGAATTTTTGTATGAAAAATTCGCTTTGAGTAATATGGGCGGTATGTGATGGGCGTGGCCGATTTTGATGAAATTGTCACAGCTCTTTTATTTTATTAATTGTAAACTCTGTGCAAAATTTCAAAACATTCAGAACAAAAAATATGAAAAATTCACTTTGAGTTATATGGGCGGTATATGATAGACGAGGCCAAATTCGATGAAATTTTCAGTGCTCTTTTGTTTTATTAATTGTAATGTCTGTGCAAAATTTCAGGGCATTCGGAACGAAACAGCAAATTTTCAATGAAAAAAACATTTTAAGTTGCACGGGCGGTATGAGATCGGCGTGGTCGATTTTAATGCATTTCCAGTGCTATTAGATGAAATCGATTTAGATGAAATTTTCTGAGCCTTTTCATTTTGTTAATTGTAAACTCTGTGCAAAATTTGTGGAGATTCGTAGCGAAAGAAACAATTTTTTATGAAAAAATAATTTTAGGTTACATGGGCGGTATGTGATGGGCGTGGCGATTTTAATGCATTTTTCAGTGCTATTAAATGAAATCGATTTAGATGAAGTTTTCTGAGCTTTTTCATTTTCTTAATTATAAACTCTGTGCAAAATTTGTGGAGATTCGCAGCGAAACAAACAATTTTGTATGTAAACATCATTTTAGGTTTCATGGGCGGTATGTGATGGGCGTGGCCGATTTTGATGACACTTCATATTTTCATTAATTTCGTTCCGAAAATGCTCAGTGCCATGTTTCAGAACTCTACGAACACTTCTTATGTTTTTTGGCTCTCAAATGTATGAAGCTCTCCCACTGTGCAGCCTTTTAAGTGGAACACTAGACCGTTCGAAAAGTCTGTAATAACCAGCCTGAACGACTGAGATATATGATTAGATCGCTCTAATCTCTAACATAAATTTCCGATATTTCGTCAACGTTGTGCAGTAATTGTTTCTCGAGGGTCCTTTCGAAAAAAAAAAACATTTTTTTGGGCTTTATTTTTCCTGTTTTGGGAATTGTGGGGTTTTTATAACGGGTGATTTTTTAAGAGCTTGATAACTTTTTTTTTAAAAAAACGCATAAAATTTGCAAAATCTCATCGGTTCTTTATTTGAAACGTTAGATTGGTCCATGACATTTACTTTTTGAAGATAATTTCATTTAAATGTTGACCGCGGCTGCGTCTTAGGTGGTCCATTCGGAAAGTCCAATTTTGGGCAACTTTTTCGAGCATTTCGGCCGGAATAGCCCGAATTTCTTCGGAAATGTTGTCTTCCAAAGCTGGAATAGTTGCTGGCTTATTTCTGTAGACTTTAGACTTGACGTAGCCCCACAAAAAATAGTCTAAAGGCGTCAAATCGCATGATCTTGGTGGCCAACTTACCGGTCCATTTCTTGAGATGAATTGTTCTCCGAAGTTTTCCCTCAAAATGGCCATAGAATCGCGAGCTGTGTGGCATGTAGCGCCATCTTGTTGAAACCACATGTCAACCAAGTTCAGTTCTTCCATTTTGGGCAAAAAAAAGTTGGATATCATCTCACGGTAGCGCTCACCATTCACAGTTACGTTACGATTCGCATCATCTTTGAAGAAGTACGGTAAAATGATGCCACCAGCCCATAAACCGCACCAAACTGTGACTTTTTCTGGATGCATTGGTAGCTCTTGCAATGCTTCTGGCTGATATTCACTCCAAAATCGACAATTCTGCCTATTTACGTACCCATTGAGCCAAAAATGAGCTTCGTCGCTGAACACAATTTCTTTCTTTCTGAACTTTCTTAACAGAGCACGCATTTTGATAATAAAATTCAATGATTTGCAAGCGTTGCTCGTTAGTAAGTCTATTCATGATGAAATGTCAAAGCATACTGAGCATCTTTCTCTTTGACACCATGTCTGAAATCCCACGTGATCTGTCAAATACTAATGCATGAAAATCCTAACCTCAAAAAAATCACTCTTTATGAGGTATCTCAAAATGTGTTATTGAAAACAAAACAAGATTTTGCAATCGTATTACTTTTGAAAAACAGTTTTTTTGATATTTCATATAAAAAATCCCACAATTCCCAAAACGGGGTAAATAAATCCATTCGTTAATTTAAATTTGTCCCAAAACGCGGAAAACAAATACCAAAAATTTTCTGTTTTTTTGTTTAGAAAACTAACCGCCATTTGTTAATTTTGATCGAAGTTATTTTTCTAAAAAGCAAATTTTTGGGATTTATTTTCCCTGTTTTGGGAATTGTGGGATTTTTTATATGAGATATAAGAAATCGTGTTACTTTTGAAAAACAGTTTTTGTGAAACCTAATATTAAAAAATTCAACAATTCCCAAGGAAAATAAATCCCAATTAAAAAAAATAGTTGCTATTCGTTATTTTCTTTTTTAGAAAAATAGCCGCCATTCGTTAATTTTGATCGAAGTTTTTTTCTAAAAAGCTAATTTTTGGGATTTATTTTCCCTGTTTTGGGAATTGTGTGATTTTTATATAAGCTATAACAAAAAAATTTGTAATCGTGTTACTTTTGAAAAACAGTTTTTGTGGAACCTAATATTAAAAAATTCGACAATCCCCAAAACGGGGAAAATAAGTCCCAAAATTTTTGTTAAAAAATAGTTGCTATTCGTTATTTTCGAAAAATAACCGCCGCATATTGGTTCAGAATCATATTCCATCTTTTGGCCGATGGATGGGCCAATAACTTTTGTTCTAGTAGACATTTTTGAGTTCTGTAAAAAAACAAAAATTAGACAAGGACCCAAGAATTATTTTGAAATATTAACAATAAAAATCGGGAAATCAGATATATTTTAGAAATCGACCCAAAGTTGGCTACTTTTCGTATTTTTTCGATTTTAAAGAAAATTATTTTTGTTTTTATGTTTTTTTACATATTCTTACGTATTTGTTCATAAAGCGAAGAAAAAATTTTAATATTTTTAGTATTACAGATTTTCAAGATTTTTCAGATTTGATTTGAACTGGCTCAAGGCCATTTTGCATCTATATTTAATAGAATGCAAATTTATTGACAAGTGGCATGGTGACATTTATTACTTGGCTGCAGACTACCACGATCATGATTTCGACCATGTCAAAAGTGGCTTCGCAGCGTCAAACCCGGCCTCTATAAGGAGATAATTCACACAAACGAACGAGAATCACAACTCACTTGCCGAATTTGCGTTTAAAAAATCGCACCAAGTAATAAAGTACACATGCCATCTTACAAGCATCTCATTGAGTTGCATATGTAAGTATGTGTATATGCAGGTATAGTTACCCAGCAATACTTCTGCTGTGTCAACGCTCATTTGTTTTAATTTTTTTTTTTGATTTTTCAGATTTTGAAAATTGAAAAAACCTAATTTCTTTTTTTTGAATTTTTCTGTTTCTCACACATTTAAGAGATTTTGCACTCACATTTTTTATAAGAAATTGTTATTTCTTAGCTTTATTATGATGTCAAACTGTAATAAATATTTTTAGTCAGAAAGTCAGAATTTTTAGTTCCAGAATGCAATTTAGTCATTTTCGTCTCATTAACTTCTGAAAAGTAGGTACACAGATACAATTTCCTTTATCCTCATGCTAAATTTTATAACAATCGGAGTTCATTTGCCGGAAATATGCCCCAAAAACCAAAATATACCAAAAATACCAGATTTAGCATACAAATGGAATCACTGCATGAAAACTGCCCACAGGTCTCATTTTTGACATCATCGAATTGTTTCTCATATATTTTAAGAGATTTTGCACTCAATTTTTTTATTAGAAATTGTTGTTTCTTAGCTTTATTATGACGTCAAAACTATGTTTCTGCCAAATATAGTTTGTTTGTAATAAATATTTTAGAGAGTATAATTTTTCGATAAATGTCTGACTTTGAACCAACACTACTTTTTTCCTGCAAAAGCCTTTAACTAAATATATACATATATACATTTGCCTGTCCGAAATTCCCCCCTTGGAAGATAGGATTCATTTAGTGCAAAAACTTCGATTTTTTAGTTCCAAAACGCAGTTATTTTTCTGAAAAAAAAAGGAATTTATTTTCCCCGTTTTGGGAATTGTGGGATAAATCCCAAATTTTTGTTGGAAAAATAACTAATAACTATTTTTCTAAAAAAAATTGGGATTTATTTTCCCCGTTTTGGGAATTGTGGGAATGTGGGGAAAATAAATCCCAAATTTTCGTTGGAAAAATAACTAACATTCGTTAATTTCGATACAGGATCAGAAGACAAAAAAATGTTTTTTTTTATATGAGAAAAATTTTGCAAAAATTGTAGTGTTTTCTGAAAAATTCAGCAAATATTTTTTAATTTTCCCCATAATCAGCTGATTATACCAAAAATGCAATAGGACTGTCTTTCTTTAAGTCGGGATATCGAGCTGCGATAACAAAAACGTTAATAAAGAGTTCATATTTTACTCAAAATAAAAATTCTTTCACGTGTCGCCAACTACAATATAAATATTTGTTGTAAAACTAATTTTCAAAAAAAATATTTTGTGTTGACTTCTATGGACTTAGTCTCGATAACCATAAATTTGATTTACACTGGATATTTATTCAGTTTAAGTCCAACATTTTTAAAAATTGTTTTTTTTTTTATTTTGAGAGAAATTTTAACTTTTTATTTAGGGTTTTGTTATCGCAGCTTAGTTACCCCGTCTTAAAGACCTAATATTATCTATAGCCGCAACGGCTAAAAACAATTTTTTGTTTTCTCGGTCAAAATAATTTTTTTGGGATTTATTTTCCCCGTTTTGGGAATTGTGGGATTTTCATATCAGCTATCCCAAAAAGTGTTTTTGAAAACAAAAAAGAAAACAATTTTTGTGATACCTCATATAAAAAATCCCACAATTCCCAAAGTGGGGAAATAAATCTCAAAATTTTTGATTTTTTTTTTAGAAAAATAAACGCCATTCATTAATTTCGATTGAAGGTCAGAAGACAAAAAAATGTTTTTTTTTTATTTTTATGAGAATTCTGCATCAATTCTAATGTTAATTTCACCAAATATTTTTAAGTATTTTTTAATTGCCCTAATTAAACCTTCACCAATATCCACCCGGATGACTATTTCGGTTTGATTTATTTACAATTTCCCCCCCAAAGATAGGTAGAGCTTTCATGTTACTGTGTAAACAGACCATCTCACGGTGCCTATAGTCAATTATTATCGCTCAGTACACCCTAATATACCTATTTATTGAATTTATTATATTATTAAATTTAATTTGTTTATGAAACCAAAAACTGACTGGCAAAAATGGCTCTATTAAAATATTATTGTTTATTTGGCCATTCTTTAATGTCCAGTCGTACTCGTAGATGTGGGCCAACGACGCCGCTTTATCGTTTTTATCTTGATTTATTTTTTCATAAATTTTTATTGAAATTATTGTCGTCTGAATATCTGTCAATTATGTTTAAATAAAAGCTATCTGTACGTTCGTTCACCAGACGTCCGTCTGTCTGTCCCACCAGCCGGCCGGCCGACCATCCATCCATGCTACGCTACCCTCTCCACGCTTCTGCACCATTCATTCATTCGTTGTGTTTTTCTTCTTCTGTTTCTGTTTATTCTCCAGTGCCGCGGACGTTTACTAATGGGTTAATTGTTTTAACTTTAATCTTATCACTTTTATTATTGATTAAAAGAACATTAAGTGCCAATACTATCTGGTAAACTGAAGAACGACAACACAATCCCCGACCACAAGAGGCGAGTCAAGACAAGACGACAGGCCAAGCCGGTCCGATGGCCGATCCACCACCAAACCCGGGAACATGTTGAAGGGGGTGGCGGCCTCTTCAAGTTGGTTTCAAATGTTTTTGATTTTTTTTCTTTGATTTGGTTTGGCCAAATGATGAGAGCTGGGATTTGGTGACCCCCTTCACACGCCCTTCCCTAAATTGTGTACGCACGTTACGATTTATGTGTGCGTACGGGCATGTGGCGCTCCGGATTGACATCAAAGATACCACTCGCTCGGGGCCGTATACGCACTAAGCAAGCTAAGCCCTCGCTCGCCGTGTGTACGCAACATTTGGGAACGCTCATTGTTAAGCAGCAGAGGAAGAAGAACAAAGATAAGCTTTTCGAGACAAGCCATTTGTTTACTTTGCGAGCGCATATTTCTTTTTAACACGTTTCCACATCAATTTATAAATTATTTCCTGTGAGTTTTGCGTACCCACAGCCCAACAGACAGACACAGGTACCCGTGGCCCGTTCTTGTGCCTCTCACGCCCCCCCCCATCCTTGTGGGTGAGAATAGTGCCCGGAGTTTGTGAGTGCTTGTTTCCAAGCAGCACAGTCTTTATGGCTGTTGTTGTTTTCCCATTAAGTTTTGTCGTCGATATTGTCTGATCATCGAATCGCGATATCATTTCTTTATAAGTGTTACCCGTGTTTTGTAATTGAATTTTTGGCATTCCTTTGGCATGAATGATTCTCGTTTTTTTGTTTTTGGCGCAGTTGTAAAAGATAAGGCCAGCCAGTGTTTCGTTTTTTATATTCCCAAACTCATTCTCGTGCCTGCCAATAGCCATAGTGCCGGAGGGTGTACTTACTGCGATTTAATTGATGAGATTAAAGTGACAGTTCCATTGTAACATTTCTGTTTTTTTTTTTCTTAACAAGTCCCCTAGCACTTGTCTAATATCAGTGTTAACTTGACATAAGACAAAATTTGCCTTTTTGGGATATTCGAATTCTGTTGCAGATACTTCTCTATCAACAAAAAACAAAGATTATAGAATTTTATATAGACTACGTAAGTTTATAAAAACGTTTTCTAACGAAAATTCTCGGTCATCTGTATGCAATTGCATCGATTTACTTTCGCTGATTTCATTTCCCCGTTTTGGGAATTGTGGAATTATTATTGATTTGTATCACAAAAACGGGGTTTCAAAAGTAATACGATTGCAAAAACAGTTTTTTATAATACCTCATATAAAAATCTCACAATTCCCAAAACGGGGAAAATAAATTCCAAAAAATTGATTTTTCTTTTTATAAAAATAACCCCATTCATTTATTGTGATCTATCAGTAGATACTACCACTTAAAAGCAGATTTACCATGTTTTGACATTCGATGAAAGTGTCCGACCGATTTAACTCTAACTAAGCTCAAAATCTCCAAGAATATCTCTCGTGGAATTTCGGAAATAAATTGTTCTTGGAAGGCAAATGTAAAATTTATTTTCAGTGGATAAACACTTCCATTATATCAAAATAGTCATCGATGTGGCGATTCATCACTCCTTATTTCCCCTGTTTTAGGAATTGTGGGATTTTTATATCAAAAAAAGTGTTTCTCAAAAGTACCACGATTATAAACTCCTTTTTGTTTCAAAAACAGTTTTTGCGATACCTCATATGAAAATCCCGCAATTCCCAAAACGGGAAATCCCAAACATTTTTGATCGAGCATCAGAATACAAAGAAAATATTTTTTGTAGCTGCGTCCGTAGATAAAATTAAGTTTTTACCTATGAAGTCGGTGCTTTGGGGTTCGGGAATTAATTGCCAAAATATTTTTTTATGAGAAGTTGTCATATTCTAGTGATCCGGCTGAGGGAATTATTGTGGATTTTTATTTCCACCATTGCATAATTCGTTTTTGTTTTCAAAAAACCGTTTTTTCTGATTGCTCATATGAAAATCCCTCAATTCCCAAAACGGGGAAAATAAATCCCAAAAATGTTGATCGAGCATCAGAAGACAAAGAAAATATTTTTTGTAGCTGCGTCCGTAGATAAAATTAAGTTTTTATTTATGAATTATGCTTATGCTTTAGGTTTTGAGAATTAATTTTTAAAATATTTTTTTATGAGAAGTGGTCATATACTAGCGATTCGACTGAGAGAAATATTATTCTTCTGCCTTTAACTACTTGAAGAATTTACTGCATTAGAAGTTACTAAGCAAAGAATTGAGCACATGGGTATCGTTGAATATAACAACTTACCGCAAATTCTGAAAGATTCTCAAACTGTTTCTGTTTTTACAAATCGATTAAAAGACTATCTTTATCAAAAAATTGAAATACTTCTTGTATGATATGATTTCCTATATGATTTTTTTTTTTAGAATTTATAATGTGTAATATTATTTATTGTAAAGATTATTCTTGAATATGTGTTGCCAGATTTCCTCAATAATGCCCTAGAGGCGCTGAGACACTTTTTATCAATTGTAATTTATGAAATTAAATAATAATAAAAAATTCTCTTCCTTAAATGTAAATTGTAAATGAATGTAGGTGAGAATTATCAAAGACAACGTCTGTTGAAGTAGAAGGAAATCTATGAGCCATTCCATGTCAAGCGGTACGATTTTTGACCTCGATAGCTGCGATTGTTTTAAAAGTTTGAGTATGTATTCTTCTCATAAAAATGATTTATACATATTTTTGGAAAAAATGGATGTTTTCACCAATTCAATCAATCTTCATCCAATCTTAATGAAATTTGCCACATATCACAATAAGATGCAAAAATTGGACAGATTTTGATATATAAATGTCTGAATAGTTCCTATGGTATGTGGCGTTTTCACTTGGGGATGCAAATCCTATTTTATGTCTAAAGCCGAAAAATATACTTTAAAAAAAAAGTTATACCATTTTTGGAAAGGGCAGAACAAGGGCTTTAATAATATGTCACGGGCAATAAATAGTTGCTGTGCGTCATTACACACAAAACTAAAAAAATTCATGAAAATTTTAATTTTTTTTTATAAAAACCAATTCAAATTGAACATTGTGAAAAATCTATAAAAATAGAGATATCGGAACGAAATGTAGAAAAAATACCCAAATTCCCAGAGTGGGGACTCCATGTTTGTTAAATAATTGAAATACAGGAGATGGATTTTCAGATCGAACATTTTCAAACTCTTTTTACAAAAATTAGCGCTGCGGCATCAATTTCCTGTCGATGTTCATCATTTAGGCAACATTCGAAAGGTATTGATTCCCTCTATTTATTTTTCATAACGCCTTTATTTTTATAAAATACTAATACTAAATATGAATTTTTTTTTTAAATGGCCACTATGAAAAAATACAAAAAAAAAACAAGTAAGAAGGCGTTAAGTTCGACCGGGCCGAATCTTATATACCCTCCACCACGGAGTTAATTCCACAGTATTACCAGCAGATTAAAGGATGTCGACTTTACATAGAAGCGCAGTACCATATTACGAAAATTGTGAAATTTTTATGCACAATATAAAACAGTAATAGTAAACAAATATACTATTTCAAACTATAATGTATACTTATGCGCACTGTTTAAAATCGACTACTATATATAAATAAAATGATGAAATTGTGAAAGTGAACATGCCTAAATATTAGGCGCCATTAGAAAGAAGCATTTTCAGATACAGACAAATTCCGCCCAAATGTACAAATTTCGAAAAAACCCTTTTTCGAGTCTTCATAGTAAGAATGTATACACCGAATTTCATTATTTCAACTTCACCATTTTTATCCCTCTTTGTAATTATATCCCTTAAAAGTACGAATTTCGAAAAATCCCTCTATTCTACGTGTCTATGCAATCAGAGGGATATACACACCGAATTTCATGATTTTAGCTGTTGTCGTACCATATTTTATCCCTTTTTGTCCCATTTCGCCCGCCAAAACTTTTATTTTCTTTGTGGTGCTTCCAAGCTACAAGAGGAATGTCCGCAACAAATTTTAACTGTATGACAATAAGAAATTTAATTAATAAGCCAAAGCTACCAATATTTACCAATATCTATATCTATATAATGGATATAATACTTCAATTCATAAAGTAAATATAAGGGAGCAATCATAAATACCCTAAATATTGGGGGATAGAGAGTGTACTTTCAGCTACAGTCGTTTGGTTGGTTGTATTTCCATCCTATTTTAATTTCAAAAGTATTAATTTTGAAAATACCTACATACGTACGCAGTATAAGACAACTTCATGATTCTACCATTTTTTGTCGTAAAAGCAACAAAATAAAGTACGAATTTGGAAAAAATATTTTACGTGGCTATGCAGTCAGAGCCGAATTCCATGAATTTCCAATTTTGCCCCCTCAAGAGTACGACTATCTAAAATCTCTTTATTTTACGTATCTATACAATTAAAGGGACGTACTCACTGAATTTCATCATTCTAGCTGTATTCGTTTAGTTGGTACTATTTTTATCCCCTGTAGCCATTGTATCCATTGAAAGTACGAATTTGGAAAAACGTTTTATTTTTCGTGTCTACACAGTCAGAGGAATGTATACTCCGAATTTCATGATTCTAGCTGCTATCATTTGGTAGGTACTATTTTTATCCCCTTTATCCATTTGAACCCCAAGAAGTACGAATTTTGGAAATTTCTTATATTTTACGTGTCTACGCAATCAGAAGAATGTATATATCGAATTTCATTATTCTAGGTGCAGCCGTTAGGTTGGTACTATTTTTAGTACCTATATCCCCATTTAACCCCTTAAAAGTACGAATTTAGAAAAAATACTTTTATATTATGTATCTACTCTATTAGAGGAATGTACACGCCAAATTTCGTGTTTCTATCTGTTGTCGTTTGATAGGTACCATTTTTATCCCTTTTTGTCCCATTTCGGCCCCTACAAATAAAAATCACTCTATGGTGCCGTTTTATGCTATAGAGGGAATGCGCATTGCAAATATCAACTAAATACAAGCTAATATGTTCAAAAAACATGCTGAAATACTCTAAATATTAGGGGTATTTTCAGTCCTTGTGAGGGATAAATTTTTCCCTCTGGGCCGATTTTGCCCACTTTCAATCCCAACCGATCTACAACCATAAGACACATTTAGGCAAAATTTGAACCTCCTAGCTCATTTCGTTCGGCCGCTATCGTGCTTTCAACAGACAGACAGACAGACAGACAGACAGACAGACAGACAGACAGACAGACAGACAGACGGAAAGACGGACATGGCTATATCGTCTTAGAATTTTACCACGACCCAGAATATATATACTTTATGGGGTCTCCGATGAATATTTCAAGGTGTTACAAACGGAATGACAAAGTGAATATACCCCCATCCTGGAGGTGGAGGGTATAAAAAAATACTACAAAGGACCAATAATTCGACCAATAAGATAAAACTCAAAATTTATGCTTTCGACGGTCTTTTATTTCAGAAAAAAACAAATTTGACAAAAATGCAACACAAAAAAAATTCACGGGAAATACAAGATATTTAGGGCTATTTTCAGGAGCGTTTAGCTCAGAGACGGCTTGATCTAAGAACGAAATAAGTTTCAAATCATAATTAAATAGTTCAAACTTTATTTTCGTTTTTGGAAATTGGATGGAAATTGTTTTTCCATTTGTATGGACCGCGACCCAGCCTAATGTATATAGGTGTAGCTCTCTCACCGTGCAAAATATCTTTGCAATCGGTACATAATAGTACTTTTGGCGGTGATTTCAAAATTTTACATGACCGTAGTGACCTACTTTGGAGAGTCACCCAGCAGTCACATTAGCCACAATTTCTAATGAAACAGTTGGACAAAGTCCAAAAAAGAAATTATGTTTTTTCAATTTTCAAAATCTGAAAAACGTGAAAATCTGTAATACAAAAAAAAATATTTTTTTTCGCATTATGGACAAATACATAAAAATATGTTAAAAACATAAAAACAAAAAATAAAATTTTTAATATTCTTTAAAATCGAATAATACGAAAACTAGTCAACTTTGGGTCGATTTCTGAAATACATCCGATTTCCCGATTTCTAATGTTAATATCAAAATAGTCCTTGTCTAATTTTGTTTTTTTTACAAAACTGAAAAATAAGTTCAAATGTGATTTTTTGATATTCGGCCTATATTTTTAATTTATTATTTAAATATTGAAAATTCAAGCTCGAGGCCAATTTTGGTTTGTATTAATATTTAAATAATAAAAAACTCAAAAATGTTTTCTAGAACAGTTAGTTATTGAATTTCGACCGATGGATTTTGATTCTGAACCAATGTGCTAAGGTAATATTTATATTCATAACATTGAAGGAATTGATGCTAAAGCCTCCGTGTTTCCTGTTTGCAGGGAAATCGATTTTAATTTTTGGACTGCGGAATTTCAGAGGTTATTCGCATTTTATACGAATAAATTTTTTGTAACGATTTTTTTAATTTTACATAGTCCCTTTACGCCAAGAGCCTCTCTAATACACACTCTATGGTATAAATGCTCCACGAAACTATAACTACCACCACTCCAAGGCGATGATTCAACGCTTCGTGGTAGTGCTTCATTCATTCTAGAATGCCGAGTACCAATCCATTCGAAGCAAATGCACTTGATTATCGCACCCCATGGATGGGGTTAGTAACCACCACGATTTACTACAAAACTAAATAGATTTCGACCCAATTTCCCTAAAACACTCAAGAATATTTGCGGTGACAAAATTCCGAATTCTCAGAAAATCGAAATGACTTGGATTTTTATTTATTGAGGAAGTTGCAGCAGTGCTGGTGCTGGTGCTGGTGCCGGTGGCGATGATGGTGTCGTAATCTATATATGACAGCATTGCTCAATGCAAAAAAGCAGCAGCAGAAGAAGAAACAGAAAAAAAGCAAATAAATAAATAAAAATCGAACGAACGAACGAACGAATGCTTTGAAAGAAAAGACCATCATCGTAAATACTTAACACAAATGATCGATCAGCATTTCCGGCCACTGGCTGACTGCCTGACTGGCTGGGTGGTGGTGGTGGTGGTGCTTGATGGTGGCACAATCGCAATTTTTACGGATTTTTTTTTGTTGAAACGACCTCAGGCTAAGAATTTGATAAAATTCCATTCTATTTCAATTCCATTGCGTCGTTGTTTGTTTTTGTTTATGTTGTTTTTTTTTTTATTAATAAAATAATTTAATAAATATTTGTGAGGTACTTGTTCAACTTTGTCTGCGAATCAAAGTCTGATTTGTTCGCAATGTTTTTCCCAAAAGCCACCCCCGCCTCGCCGCCTGACCCCTTCAAAAAAAAAATCAGACACAAAAAAACTGAAGAGGTTGATGAGGGTCTGTCAGTGTGAACGGTGAACGATGAACGTCTTGAATTTCGTCGTCTTTCAGTTCTTCTATTTGTTTTTGTTGTTGTTATTTTTTTAATTATACGTACACTATTGTTATTCGAAAAAATAATATAGTAATTGTATGTGTGTATGTTGTTATCAATTGTTTGTTGTTCGTTTGTTGTTCTTTTATTAATTGAATTGTCAATTTTTGTGTGTTCGAACATTAAACGATTGTTTGGTAATTAACTTTGCTAACTGCTTACTTGGAATATGTTGTTGCTGTTGTTCTGGTTTTTGTTGTTGTTGCTGGCAAATCAATCAAAACTAGTGGGGGTGCTCTACCTCGGGCATTGTGGCTGTTGTTGTTGTTGTCTCTATGTCTGTATCGGGTATCGGGTATGTAACGACATGTGTCAACGCTATTTCATTTGTTTCTGTTCAGATTTCACAGCTCTGCACTTTGCTCCCCATTTACACTGCCACCCCACCCCCTCCCTCCACGGGAAAACATTCCAGCCATTTCGACTTTTTCGTCTTTTGTGTAAAAAAAATATTATCTTTTGTCATTTTTCCCCTTTTTTATTATCGTAAACTAAAGTAAAAGCAAACATATGCCATGCCAGCCATACCATGCCTAGATCAATTTTATTTGTAATGGCATTTAGAAGTGCGAGTGACTGTTTGTGTTGCGATTACAACAGCAACTCAAGTGAAATGTCCCATATATACCCATAGAATGACCCATATATGGGACTGAGGTGGTATGTTGGGGTAGGCCGTTGCTACCGGTTCATTTGTCCTCAAAGTCCTCAGAAATTGGTCCCATTGGAATCTTAATTAAATTTTGTTAAAATTATGGTGTTCCGCTTTTAGCTTCATTTTAAAACTTTAAACATCATAATCAGTTGATAACAGTTTTCTTGGAATACATAGGTGAGTGTTGTGGAGAAATCGTACTTACCATCAGGAGGTAAATAATCTTGGCATAGACCGTAAGCTGTGGTAACCTGAAAAACAAAAAACAAGAAATTAAAACACATTAATTAATTATGAAATATATAGTGAATGTACAAATGTTTTAGAAAATGAGGGCAAAAATGTTGTACTGCTTTCCAGGAAGGAAAACGCCATCATTAATTACACAAGGATAATATCTAAGGATAATGGGTCCGAAGGGTTTGTTTCGCGAAAAGAGTTATGTTTTTCTAAAAAACACTGTTGGAATTGAAAATGAGGAAAAAAATCACAATATGCTCACTTTTCTGGTGACTGTCTAGACTTCCAATCTTTGGAATAAATAATAACAAACAAAAATTAAAAATTATACTTAAATTATTTTTTGTTTGTTTTTAATTTCCACAAAAAAAATGTTGATGATAGATTAAGTTCGATCGGGCTGAATATTTTATACTCTCCAGTCCCCCCCCCCCATTTGGGAGTCAGGGGTCTCTGGGAGTCCGTGACAGCATTTCAGTGGTCGGAAAGTTTCGACAGAGCACATTGACGACAGGACCATTACGTCAGATCAGAGGTAAAAAGGAAATAAGGGGGATTAAATTGGTACCAACCAAATGGTCGCAGCTAAAATCATGGAATTCGGTGTATAGAATGACTGCATAGACACGCAAAATAAAAAGATTTTCCTAAATTCGTACTTTTTACTTTTACGACAAAAATGATTAGGTTATTTTGCACTATGTACGTGAGAAAAGCCATTAGCTTTTCAAAAATTGTTACTTTTGGAATTAAAATAGGATGAAAATACAATATCAATATTTATGGTATTTAAGTTTAAGATTAAATATAAGAATATTTATTTTTTGAATTGATTTGAAGTATTATTTCGATAAAAAATGTAAAATAAAAAGTAAAAAAATAAAATAAAAATATTATATTTATTTATAAATATAATTTCTTAACATTGGAAATCATAATTAGTTTTATACCATGTGAATTACACTCAAAAGAATTTGCAATTAAAGGAAAGCATAGCCTACTGAACCATTTTATCTGCTGAATTATTAGCAAAATATGAGAAAAACTATGCGATATAAATACAAAAAAAAAAACGAAGTGGAGAACAATTTTAAAATTGTTATTAAAACATAATTTTCTTAGCAGCATTTAATCTTATGAAACGTTTACACTTAGAAATGTTCATTCCATATCAAACCGAAAGATTTTCGTAAAAAATACGACCACGACTCCAATTTTAACGCATATTCTAAGGCATATTCTACTGTAAAAAATATTTTACACGTATTTTTTTTTAAACTGATTTTTTTTAAAAGATAGGACCATTTGAAAATTAGAAAAATCAAGAAAAACGTGCCGAGGTATAAACATTGAAAATGGTGTAGGGGGAAACGCGTGAGCACAATTCAAAGAATGATGGCTTATTTTAATGGTAATTACAAGTACTTTTCGCCGACGTTCTTGGCTATTGACTGCTACTGACAACAATTTAGTGTATTTCTGATTTTTCTTCTTCTTTTGTATTTTTCACTATGAAAACACAAATCTAAAAATTCAGAAAGAATATAAGCATATACCCTGATCGATTCTAAACAATCTCTGAAAATTTCAGCTTGGAGAAATAACAAAAAAACATTTACTAAATGTAGTTGCCCGAAAAAAGTATTTTCTGAACGATTGTTCATAAAATAACATACACACATGTAGTTTGTGTATGCTTAGCTAACGTGAGTACACTAGATACACGCAAAAATAGTGTTTGGTGTTGGAAACTAGGGGTTTGTTTAGAATCGATCAGGGAATATGCCTATATTTTTTCTGAATTTTTTAGTTGGTGTTTTCATAGTGAAAAATACAAAAGAACTTTCTTTTATATCATCCTATAACACTGTCCGACAATCCATATTACACTTAATCTTAATGATTTTTCGACTGAAACTATAGGTGAAAAAGAGTAAGTGGCGTTTTTAGTTTTTCATTTTCTCATCCTGTTGCTCCTTAAAAGGACTACAAACTTCCAAAGGATACAAAAAATTTTTTAATACTTATTCCCACCCTAAGACACCGCTATAAATGCCAAAGCAAAGAAGAGAATATGTGCTAAAAATACTTTTAATTTCAAGCTTCTATCTGTATTATTTAGTATTAACAACAATTTATATTTTTGTCTCTTAAAAAGGCAAAATATGAATAAACGAGAATAAAATTTTGTCAGATTGTGTATTTTAGTACCATAATCAATGCTAAACTAGATTTTCGATTTTTTGATGCTTCGTCATTTTGAATTTTAGGTGACGATATACTTATATGCACCATTAATAGGTTTATTTAGAAAGGCTTTGTAAACTCTACGAGCAAGCAAACATATTTTTTAAGACGATTCAAACTCGTTTTCCAAAAAATAGAACTCCCATATCTCCATCAGTTCCCGAAAAAATATTTTATTAAAACCTAAGGCAAAAAAATAGTTATTCAAATAGAATTTAGTAGCCAGGAAAGGATATTTTTCTCTTTGGAAATTTCAAGAGGATGACTTGGTTCAATCAACGCGAATTGTTTGAATATTTCCCCCATAATAACCCTTATAACTTTGAAATTTTTGAGTTCTGTAAAAAACCAAAATTAAACAAGGACCGAAGGACTATTTTGAAATATTAACATTAAAAAACGGGCAATCGGATATATTTTAGAAATCGGCCAAAGTTAACTACTTTTTGTATTTTTCGATATTTTTACGAATATTTTCATAATGCGAAGAACAAATTTTAATTTTTTTTCTATTACAAATTTTCACTTTTTTCATATTTTGAAAATTGTCAGCTAAATCAAGTGTTATTAGGTTTTTTTGGGCATAGTAACTACAAATTAATTCCGATTGTTATATAATTTAGCATGAGGATAAAGGAAATGTGCTCATCTTTTCATCTGCGTTCCTACTTTTCAAAATTATCCTAACTTCCAAGCGGGCAATTTCGGATGGCCAAAAGTTACCCAAAAAAAAAACGGGGAACCCGTTGTAAGCAAATATGTAAGCATTTCGTTAAAGGCTTTTGAAGGAAAAAGTTGTGGGAACCCTTCAACCTTTCCAAATATGTATGCATTTCGTTAAAGGCTTTTGAAGGAAAAAAGTTGTGCTGGTCCAAACTCAGACATTTGTTCAAAAATTATATTTTTTAAAATATTTATTACAAACGAACTATATTTGGCGCAAACATAGTTTTGAGGTCCCAATAAACTAACTATCCTAAGAAACCACAATTTCATATAAAAAAGATCTGAGTGCAAAATCTCTTAAAATGTGTGAGAAACAGTTGGACAAAGTCAGAAAAATAATTTACTTTTTTTCAATTTTCAAAATCTGAAAAACGTGAAAATCTGTAATACAAAAAAAAAAAATTTTCTTCGCATTATGAACAAATACGTAAAAATATAGGATCCGCCATCTAACGTTTTTTTTTCAACTATTCAACCAATTTGCGTTGTGCCCTCAGCAACCATTTGAATGAAATTTTTTTCCATTATTAGCCGGAAGGATTGTACTTTCAAATAAAAAAAGAAATTTGAGAAAATATTCAGTAGTTTTTTTATAGCATTTTCAAAAAAAAGTTATTTGGCGGACCCTATATGTTAAAAAACATAAACACAAAAAAATAAAAATTTTAATTTCCGTTAGAATCGAAAAATACCAAAAGTAGTCAACTTTGGCCGATTTCTAAAACACATCCGAGTTATCGATTTTTAATGTTAATATTTGAAAATAATCCTTGGGTCCTTGTATAATTTTGGTTTTTTACAGAACTCAAAAATATCTACTAGAACAAAAGTTACTGAATTTTGGAAGATGGATTTTGATTCTGAACCACTGTGCGGCGTTGTAAATTGAAAATGAATGTGGCTTCCAGAATAACTTCCACGAAATAATATTTTCTCAGAATATTCCCCTGTTTCCATATAATTTTTTTTATTTATCTGCTCTATGTAAAATGATTACAGACAGAAAGAAGCCTTTACAAAAAGTAAAAGTTTTAGAGGCCGGGTTTGATGTTGAAAAGTCGCTGCGAAGCCACTTGAAAAGACTTTTGACATGGTCGAAATCATGATCGTGGTAGTCTGCAGCCAAGTAATAAATGTCACCATGCCATTTGTAAATAAATTTGCATTCTATTAAATATAGATGCAAAATGGTCTTGAGCCAGGACAATATCCCAGTTCCAATCAAATATTGATTACAGACCAAAAAATACAAACGAAAAAAATTAAAAAAATTATTTCGGTTTTTCATGACAGATTTCCCCCTAAAAGTCTTGGAATTTTTCTCCAAAGCCTAGATCTGTATTTGAAAGTGTCACCAACTTTGTGGCAAAGTGATTTCATCCTCCACCCTAGAATGCAGTGTCCCTCCATTCACACGTGGCATCATCCATTTCCATTGACAACTCGCGGTGTGAGCTGTCATAGCTATTTCTAGACCGTGACGTGATCAAAAACCTTTGCCGACGACGCGAGTGTTGGCAATCTTTAGATCAATCAATTTTTATTTCTTAACGGTGACATAATGCAATTGTCCGCCAGATACCCTTTAAATAAGACAACTCTCGACATTGATTTTGAGTTTTTTGTTTTTTTTTTTAATGTTTTCAAATACAATTATATTTTCGAAAGTACTCGAAGTCGTACTTATAAATTTACATATATACATAAAACTATAGAAATTTAAATGAACAAAAAAAAAAACACAACCAACAACGTAATTGATTTAACACACCAACAACAACAGTTTCAAATTGCCATTAACACAATAAAATAATAAATAATAATAATATTTGCATATGTCAGCACCGTCACTCTATGAATTTGTATCTCTCATATATCGAATGCATTTCAAACACACATTGGGTTAGGCAGCCTAAAGCAATTCGCTTAAATGCAAATATCGTTTAGAGGACATCCTATTCTAAGAGAACCTCATGTCCACCTGGAAGCGGGAAACCTTTTCGAAATTTTTAGTCTTTCGTTTGCCATAGTAATTGAGGACATTGAAACGATAGTCGCCAGTTCTCAAATACGCGGGGATGCTGGGCGATTCCAGGCACAATTTATGTATATAGTACTTGCCCTAGGATATAATTGAAATTTAGAATTTCTTTCATATTTTTTTTTAAATTCATATCTTACGGCGGGCACTGGACAATTCTCCATGAGGTTGCCATACTTGAAGACGTTGCGGAACCAGGTGCGCAGCAGATTTTCACTGAAGATTTCATTCAACACTTTGCACACATCCAGATCGTACGAGAAGAGGGTCTGGTATTTCTGTGAATTTTCCAGTTTTAGCTGTATTTCAATGTTGCCACGCAGTCCATAGTCCATGACACGCACCGTGGTCATTTCGACATTAACCAGGCCCTGTTCAATCCAGGACGTGATGTTGTCAAAGTATTTCGGGTTGAAGGAGCTGTCGATGTCGGTGAAGTTCATGTGACGAGCTGATAAGTAAATCACAATAATTAAAATCCACATCCATGGTTTGAAGACACTGTACACAGTGTTTCCTAGCCTTGCAATTCTTACTCAATACTATTTGGGATTGTGCGAGAAATATCGTCAGACATAGCAGCCGGATCGAGTCCATTGCCGCTCAACACTTTCTCGACTCTGTGGCGTTGTACAATTTGCAATTTTCCATTGTCACGGTAATTATTTCTTTTTTATATTTTATTTTATTTTATTTTTTTGTGATCGTGGTGATTGAAGCCACCACACAAATATTCGGGTAAACATAATTATTTTGTTTTTTGGCATTTTATTGATTTGCCCAGATAGGGCTGAGTCTAATTGCGGTAGTCTGCTGCTCGATTTGTTGACTTGTAGAGAAGTAAACTCACGCACACTCAGACTTTTCTGATTGAAAATTATGTTTTTAATGCGTCGATTAAAATTATAGGGTTGTTCACACGGTGAGAGTTATGTGGGAAGCTTAAGTGTTTGGAGTAGTGTGTGGTCCTGCAGCCAAACGTCTGCACTTTAACTCTTTTTAGTTCATAAATAATTCAAATTTGCGCTTTCGATTAAATTTTATGTTTTGAAAACAAACAAAAAAGTAACAAGTAAGGAAAGGCTAATGTCGGGCGGGGCCTACTCTATTATACACTCCACATACTATCCGAATAAAATTCAATTCGGTGAAAAAGTGAAAGCGGGAAGGATTTTTGTATCCTGTAAATGTATGTGTTTGACAAAAAATGTTAAATCGTAAAGGACATTTCTATGGGGGGTATATTGAAACATGGAACGAAATAGGTGAAATATAATATGTATAGTTTGTCCAAAATCGGTTAAACATTTGGGAGCAACATTTGTATTGGGGCTATATTTAAATCTGAACCGATCTAACCCACTTTAACCATAGGTTTTTTAGTTGGATTATGAGATATTGTGCCAAATTTAAAGAAAATCGTGTACAATATGTGGTTTCTAGAGCGGCAAAAGTCAAATCGGGAGCGTCATTTGTATGGGGGCTATATCTAAATCTGAACCTATCTTACCCAATTTCAGCATAGGTGTTTCTAGTTAGATTACAAGATGTTGTGCCAAATTTAAAGAAAATCGAGTACAATATGTGGCATTTAGAGCGGAAAAAGTCAAATCGGGAGCTACATTTGTATGAGGGCTATATCTAAATCTGAACCGATCTTACACAATTTCTGCAAAGGTGTTTCTAGTTAGATTATAAGCTATTGTGCCAAATTTAAAGAAAATCGGGGACAATATGTGGTTTCTAGAGCGGCAAATGTCAAATCGGGAGCGAGATTTGTATGGGAGCTATATCTAAATCTGAACCGATCTTACCCAATTTCTGCATAGGTGTTTCTAGTTGGATTATGAGATATTCTGCCAAATTTTAAGAAAATCGGGTACAATATGTGGTTTCTAGAGCGGAAAATGTCAAATCGGGAGCGACATTTGTATGGGGGCTATATCTAAATCTGAACCGATCTTACCCAATTTCTGCATAGGTGTTTCTAGTTGGATTATAATATGTTGTGCCAAATTTAAAGCAAATCGGGTACAATATGTGGTTTCTAGAGCGGGCACAGGGTGACCAAAAAACATTTTTTCTGTAGCTTTCGTCTAGGTAATTTCTATGATCTTGCAATAACTAGCCTATTCTTCTTCAATGGAAATAAAATTTCGACGAGATATTCTATAGAAAGAAAATTTCAATAAAAGTAAATTTTCTATAAAAATGGAATTTCCACAAAATTTAAAACATTTTGAAGTCATAATGACTTCAACGAAATTTCTCCTATAAAATAAAATTTCGACGAGATTTTGCATGGAAAAAAATGTTGACGATATTTTCTATTGAAAAAAATTTCTTTGAAAATATTTCGGCGAGATTTTCTATGGAAATAAAATTTCGACGAGATTTTCTATGTGAATAAAATTTCGACGAGATATTCTATGG
Organism: Polietes domitor; assembly: GCA_947397865.1. Classification (NCBI taxonomy): domain Eukaryota; kingdom Metazoa; phylum Arthropoda; class Insecta; order Diptera; family Muscidae; genus Polietes; species Polietes domitor. The sequence goes on along the minus strand of OX377622.1, from coordinate 141,608,830 downwards.
AAATAAAATTTCAACGAGGTTTTCCTTGAAAGTAAAATTTCGCCGAGAAGTAACATTTCTGCGAGATTTTCTATTTAAAAAGAATTTCGACGAGATTTTCTATGGAAACAATTTCGACGACATTTTTAAAGGAAATACTATTTGGATGTGATTTTCTAATGAAATAAAATTTCGATGAAATCTCCTAAAGAAATAGAATTTCGACGAGATTTTCTGTGAAAATAAAATTACGACGAGATTTTGTATAGAAAGAAAATGTCGACTAAAATTTCTATAAAAGTAAAATTTCGATGAGAAATAACATTTTGGTTAGATTTTTTATTTAAAAAATCGACGGATTTTCTTTGGAAAAAATTTCAACGAAATGTTCTATGGAAATAAAACTTCGACAAAAATTTCTATAAAAAAGTAAAATTTCGACGAGATTTTCTATGGAAAAAAATTCGACGAGATTTTCTTTGGAAATACATTTCGACATGACGTTCTATGGAAATAAAATTTCGACGAAATTTCGTTAAGAAATAGAGAATAGAGAAATTTCTATAAAAGTAAAATTTCGACGAGATTTTCTATGGAAAAAATTTCGACGAGATTTTCTATGGAAATACATTTCGACATGACGTTCTATGGAAATAAAATTTCGACGAAATTTCGTTAAGAAATAGAGAATAGAGAAATTTCTATAAAAGTAAAATTTCGACGAGATTTTCTATGGAAAAAAATTCGACGAGATTTTCTTTGGAAATACATTTCGACATGACGTTCTATGGAAATAAAATTTCGACGAAATTTCGTTAAGAAATAGAGAATAGAGAAATTTCTATAAAAGTAAAATTTCGACGAGATTTTCTATGGAAAAAATTTCGACGAGATTTTCTATGGAAAAAATTTTAACGAGATTTTCTTTGGAAATACTTTTTGACATGACGTTCTATGGAAATACAATTTCGACGAAATTTCGTAAAGAAATAGAGAATAGAGAAATTTCTATAAAAGTAAAATTTCGACGAGATTTTCTTTGGAAATACTTTTCGACATGACATTCTATGGAAATAAAATTTCGACGAAATTTCGTAAAGAAATAGAGTTTCGACGAGATTTTCTATGGAAATAAAAAATATTAAAGCAATTGAAATGACCTACAGAACAAGGTATAGTACATTCAAATCGGTCAAGTATTTCACGAGTTATTTTTTAACTTAAATATTCAATTAACTATATTTAATATTATTTTAATATTAAATATTAATTATAAATATTAATATTTATTAATAATATTATAATTATATAAATTAGATTCATAACTCGAAAAAAATCTTTTTTTCAAACTTCTTTCTATTCAACTTGTTTTTGAGAATTTCTATTTCAAACTATTTCATTGAATTTTATTAATTGTTATGTCAAAAAATGAAAAAAATAATTTTAGAGTTTTAAGGTTTTTGAAGTAAACGGATGTCTCGGTGTTTCATTCGCCCATATTTGGTGACCCTCGACTTTCACATACGTTTTTAACTCGAATCTTCGGCAAAAGTATCATCCTCCCATAATGCAATATTTTTGGGAAAAGAATAAACACAAACTTTCAAAACAATCGCAGCTATCAACGTCAAAAATCTTACCGCTTGACATGGAATGACTTATATCCAAATTCATTCAAAATAATCACCCCTATGATTGAATTAATTTCCCAAAAATTTTTAAAAAAAGAATGACAATTTGTTTTGTTAAAAAAAAATTCTTATAGTTTTGACAACTAATTCAATATTCGTTAATATCACTTGATTTCCAATGTTCCCATAAATTCATATTTTTTTGAGTGGAAATTTCCAATCGCAATTTTCTTATTTATATAGTAAAATATAAACACTATCTTTAAATTTTAAAAATTGCATAAATATATATTTAAAAAAACTTCTTTTAAAACACTCAGAAAATATAGACACCTACATACGTATATATCGTAATAATTCATTGAAAGGAAAATAAAACCAACAGCCATCAAAAGATTCTCATGTCCACTTGGAGACGACACAGCATTTCGACCGTTTTCGTCTGGCGTTTACCGAAATAATTAAAGTGGATAATGCGATAGTCGCCCGGCTGCAAGAACACCGGTATACTATTCGATTCCATGCGTAAATTGTGAATATAATAATGATCCTAAGACAAGACAAGACAAGACAAGAGATAGAGAAAGAGCAATATATAATTATTCCTGATATCTTACCACAGGCATCGGGCAGTTCTCCATGACATTGCCATTCTTGAGGATATTGCGAAACCACAGCCGCAGCAAACTTTCCCGAAAGATATCGCTGAGCAGTTTGCACTCATCGAAATCGTACGAGAAGAGAGTCTGATACTTCTGGGCGTTGGCTATCTTGATTTTGATAACCGTGGTGGCTCGCAGACCATAGTCAATTACGCGAGATGTGTAGGCGTCGACATTAAAAAGGCCGCCATCTATCCAAGTCGTCAGATTGCGCACATACTTGTCATTGAAGGAAGAAGTGATGCTGGTGAAATTCATATAACGACCTGGATGGTGGAGTTGGTGATGGATCACAATATGACAATTAAATTCTGATTCAGTTCAGTTCTTACCGCCCACAATATCCGTTTGGGATAAAATTATCACCAGGCAGCCGAAGTGTAGGGACTTCATAGTCAGGACCGTGGTAGTCGATGGTTGGACGAAGTATAAATTCAAATTAGCAATTCTTGTCATATTATATAGTGGATTTGGTCAGGCAAGGCTGGTTATTGTCTTTAACGCCACTTTCCAGTGCGTGGTTATACCCTACATTTCAAAAAGTCAACGCTTAAGTTGCCAGGGCTAATAGGATATTTCGCTGCGCTACAAAAAGGAATGAAGTAGAATACTCTGGAAAGTGGTTGTATTTTTCTTGTAGCCATTGTCAAGTAGAACACGAATTTGTATTTGAAATTTGCCGAATACCCCCATAATCTAGAGTTACGGGGGAAAACCGATTATTCGTACCTTTGCAAACGTATAAGCCTGAAACTTAGTTGGTTATCAAGCGATTTGCACTTTTACAACGGATTTGAAAAGAAGAAACCAGGAGCTTTCGATCGCTTTATATATTATTTGCGAAAACTTAAGAAATATTTGTGCTTTTGTCTGGACCAACCAATGTTTAGTCATTTTTCAACTTGGACAATATTTTTGCACATTATTATGTTTGGTAACCTTAAGAAACCTGGAACTGAACTCGATCGATATATATGTACGAAAATGCAAGAAATCTGTGTGCTTTTATCCAGCAAACACATTTTTTTTAAATAATGTTTAGCCATTTTTCAACTTAGACAATATTTTTGCACATTATTTTGTTTGGTAACAATGCCACTTGTAAATTTGTTTAAATATCACACTTAGTAAGGAGTAAAATGCCGCTTTGTTTTTAAAAATCCGTCAGTAATTGACAGAGTTATTGAAGTTTTCGCTAAAACAAAATTATTGCAAAAATACAAGTTTTGATCATTTCAGTCCAAATCTCTCATAATTTTAGGAATTAATGTCCACTAAAAGTATTTCAATTGCTCATCTTATGCATGTTAACCCAGACATATGAACAACAGTTTTTTGGGCAGTTAATAGGTTAAAATCAGTCAATATATAGCAAAAAAGGTGCTTTTCAAGTGGTACCTCGGGTGGTATGAGTAATATACATTTAAATTACTCATACCACCAGGAGTATTCTATAAATAGTTATTCCAGACTAATTTTGTTTACCCATCGGCATTTTAAACAGGTAATCGAAGTGATATGGAATGGTATACAGTAGGGCGGGTCGATTTTTTGTCGCTCGAAGCATCAGGCAAAAACGCAATCTACGGAAAATTCGAAGAACATTTCTCCAAGAAACCTTGGGTCTAACATGAATTCCCAGCCCGCGGAAATCGACTTAAATTTGGAGACAGACAGACAGAAATTGATAGACAATTTGAAGTCGAATTTTCTTTCTTAGAATTTTACATAGATTTCGTTTCAGACTGACGCTTTGTTAATTTTTTCCGCCCATACAAATTGACCCACCCTATTTTTTCTCACAAAGCGTCAGGCAAAAACCTAATCTACGGAATATTCAAAGAACATTTCTCCAAGAAACCATGGGTTATTAGTCCGCGGAATTCGACTTAAATTTAGAGTGGATAGATCATCTTACAATTTGAAGTAGAATTTTCTTTCTTAGAATTTGCCGTAGATTTTGTTTTTGCCTGACGATTTGTTATTTTTTTCAGGCAGTACAAATTGACCTACCCTAGTACACAGCCCCACTCAAATGTCATTAAACTTTGTTGATTTTTTTTATTTTAAAAATAGCTTTGTTTGTTATTGTTGTTTTCAATATTGTACTGTAGATTAAATCTACAGAATTTCAAAGAATATAAAGTAATTATTCTCACAAAAACAAAAGTGCAAATTTGTATATTTATATTGCCAAAATATAACTATATATACACTACATAGTCGAGCTCTTATTAGTAGGATAATATAAAAAAACTAAAGCGATTTTGATAAGTTACAATATATCTTATAAATCTTGTTTGGCAGAGGATCTGCAATGTTTAGGGATGCATGCCATTCTATTGTTTTGGAGAACTTATTCCAATTAAATGAGTTTTGGATCAATGTGGGTATGGTTTAAGTGGCCGCTCTCACGGGAGCTTCAAGTAGTGCCTTAAGGCACCGTTTTGAATGTGTATATTGATTTGTTGATTGATCATACATTTCCCTTAGGGTATAGCCCATTTTCATGCAACGTCTGGGCTGTGCAACAAATTTGCTTTATATTGAAAACTACCAACGAAGCAGTCTTTCCAAAAAATTAAAATTTTAGAATGTAATAGTTAATATTTAACCCTTCTTCAAGAAATTTGGTGATGTTATGGAAGGTCACAAAATAAACAATTGAACTCATTGATACAACGTTACAACTAAAACTCAAACTGTCTAGTATTATTTCATATATTAGGCCATAGGTCCATGGATTTTCTTTTAAAGAAAAAAACCACCACCCTGACAGCCCAAAAAACTGGCTTAAACAAGTATTTTTTATTATAAAACTAAGGAAAAAACGTTTATTGTAATTTGTAGAGGTCACTTTGATCAATATTTTAAAAAGTAAAAATGGAAAAGTTACATGACCCTGTTTTGAAAACCCTTGCCGGTGGTGTACATACTTCATCCGTTAGGCATCTTCTGAAAAATTCAGATACATTTTTTTCTTATGCTGTCGTATCGCAGGATTTTTTTTTGTTTTGTTTGATTAAAAAACACGAACTTTCATTAAAAGTTTGGGAAAGAAAATTGCAAAAGTTTTGAACAGGATCTTAAATCAAAAAAGCCCTACGATGGACGATAGACGGGCGAATAAATAACAAGTGAGCCAAGTCCATTCAGTAGATTCGTAGATTTTATGCAAATATATATTATACATCTATATGAGAGTTTAAAAGCTACTCCCACGTTATGGACCATAACATTTATATTTAACCGTGGATTTTCTTAATTAAAAAAATATTTTCATATTACACTATGCCAAAAAAATTTGCCGAAGGACTTTGTATAATATTTTCTGCTGTATTAAGTTCGAAATATATTTATTTATATTTTTTTTTATTTTTCACAAAAAGTTCAATTTTCGTTGAAGGAACCTTTACAATTTATACTTCACTTAGAAGTAACAGCTTAGAAACTGTCGCCAAAAATTATTATGAAAATTATTTATAAACCATAACATGAATTTAACCATGATTTTTTCTTAAAAAAATAATTGTTTTCATATTACACTATGCCAGAAATATAGCCGAATAACTTTTGTATAATATTTTCTGCTGTATTAAGTTAAAAAAAAATGCTAAAAAAAATTTAATTTTTTTTTAGATTTTTACTAAAAGAGCTATCTTATCTTAGTTTTTATACCTCAAGTTTAAGAACTGTTGCCGAAAAATACTAAAAAAAATTACTAAAAACAGGTAAGTAAGATTCAGTCGGTAAATCCGTCTCATCTATACATAGCCCCACTCTCACACACAAGGTTTAAAAGCGATGAAATATCCAAGAAAATGTAGATAATGGAAAAATATATAATTATTTTATTTTTCTTATCATTTCCACTAAAATAGTAATTTGGAACCTCCCGTTAGATGGATCTCATAGACAGTCAAAGGAATGTGATTCTCGCTGAAATCCCTTCGTATGTATCATTTTCAACCCAGTTTCGAACAAAAAATATAATCGCTCAGCCTTTTATAACCTCGATCTCATGTTTCTAGACGCAGTTGACCATTTTATAACTCTTTGTACCTCTTGCCCAAAAAGTACACATTTTGAAAATCACTATAAATAGGTATCATGTGTTCTCGTTTCTCCCCTAAAAGCATGTACTTTATTTGGTACCGCGTTTATCCGCACTCCTCTTTCGAAAAATCCAATTTTATTACACTTTTCCGTGTTCAGAGCAATACTTTAATTGGTGTTATTTGTATCCCTTTTTTGTCCCTCTCGCCCCTTAAAGTGGGGAAATGCATTTCTATGAGGTGAGAGGAATTTACATTCCAAATTTCACGAATCTATCTGTAATACTTCAGTTGGTACCATTTTTAACACTTTTTGTCCCGCTCGCTCCTTAAAAGTACAAATTTCGAAAAGTCTATTTATGTTGCAAGTCTATGTTGTTGAAATGTCAATACTGATTTTCACGAATATAATTGGTACCATTTTTATCTCTTTCCTCCCTTAAAAGTAAAAATTTCGAAAAATCCCATTTTCCAGCTCAGCTGAATGGTAAGTGCAAGGCACACACCGAATTTCATGTTTAGCCAGGACGAAGATTCGATGATTATCCCTTTTTGTCCCATTACGCCCCCTAAAAGTACGAATATCGTAAAAAACCTTTTTTAGTCCGCGTCCACGTCATATTTGGGAACTACTCTGAAAATTCCATGAACCTGTCTTCAGTCAGAAAGACAACTCTTTATACACTCCACGAGTGTAGTCATAAGTCTTTGAGCATTTGTTTGTAACACCCAAAAGGAAGAGGGATTGACCCATTGTTAATTATACCGATCGGCCTAGAATCACTTTCTGAGTTGATTTAGCAATGTCCGTCTGTATGTCTCTCCATCTATTCTTGTAATCACGATATAGGTCGCAATTGTAGCCAGAACCAAATGAAACTTTGCACAACGAAGTTTTTCGGGACAAGGACGAACGCTATTTAATTTGAAGAAAATCGATGTCATTTACATATAGCCCCCATACGAATTTCCCGATTTGACTCTTTTAACTCTAGATACCACTCATTTTGACAGATTGTCTTCAAAATCGGCAAAACATGTTATATTTCCACTAGAAACACCCATGGTAAAAATGGGTCAGATCGGTTCTGATTTATATATAGCTCCCATACAAATTTCGCTCCCAATTTCAATTTTTCCGCTCTAGAATCAACATATTTTAACATATTTTGTGCAAAATTGACAAAACATCTTATATTTAAACTAGGAACACCTATGGTGAAAATAGGTCAGATCGGTTCAGATTTATATATAGCTCCCATTCAAATTTCGCACCCGATTTGACTTTTTCTGATCCAAAAGCCACATATTTTAACAGATCTTCTTCAAGTCTTGCAAAATATCTTATATTTCAATTAGAAACGCCCACGGTGGAAATGTGACCCATTCCAGATTTACATATAGCTATCATACAAATTTCGTTCCCCCAGAAACCGCGTATTTTCAGGCTGGAATAACTTATTGTGAAAGTTAGTCACTTCATTCCATGTTTGGATATAGCCCCGAAACAAATATTATTCTCGATTTCACAAATTGGACCCGGTCATATTATCCTGTGATTAGGAAACATACAAACATTTTCCCGTTTTCACTTTTTTTATTGAATTGAATTGTATTCCGATAGAAAGTGGAGTGTATCATATAGTCGGCCCCGCCCGACTTTAGCCTTTCCTTACTTGTGTATTTTTCAGAAAAGAAAAAATATTTTTTTCCATCAACCTTGTATAAACTACTGAAAAATAATCCTTCTGATTTTTTTTCAATTAAATTCTAGTTGGTTTTGCAAGAAAAAAATAGAAAAAATTTTGAGAAGAATGAAAGGGGTCTAAGTCAGTGTGTCCTCTGAAAGTAGAGGTACCAACGTTGTTCATTTTTTTTATAAAAGTCCGATATAGTAATAGGATATTCTAATAAATATCTATAACCGGCCATGATCGGTCGTATACTGTCAAAATGATAGTACAAATATTAATTGGAATTTTAGTAAAAAATTAAACTTAAGTTTTCTATTTATTTCTTGTACATTTGACTACTCAAGGATTGTTCTTAATATTTATTTCAGTAACAATAATTGGAATTTTGTTACATTTCAAAAATTGTCCTCCTTTCAAAAACTCCACACAAAAATGTTCAGATAGTAACACTAATCCTGTCACAAATCCTCCTTCCTAGGACATTCAGTTATTGTTATTTTTATTGCATATCTTTTGTGGCCATCTCATGTGAAATTAGCCAGCAACCATGATGGGTTTCTGATTTCGAATTCTAGTTCATGCTCTAGTTTTGTTTTTGTCATCAGATATTTTGTTCTGCCTGATTTACAATGCCACATTGTCCGGCCAGCCAGCCTGCCAACCAACACTTTGCTTGGCTCTCGTAATTTGTTTATTTCGGCTTAAATTATTTACAGCTGCTGTTTTGCAATTATAATCATTATTAGTCAACGATTGCTACACGAGAGAGATTAATTGATCATGTCATTAGCAAAAGCATCGATTTATAATAATGTTGTCATCGCTGCCGGTGGTGTTGCCTCCTCCTCCTCGTCCTCTCCTCTTGTTGTGGTGGTCGTCGTTGGAGACGTGTGTTTTGGCTTTAGTACCCCAGTCCCCAATCCGTTATTAATGACAATAAAAGTGGTGGCAGTCGTTATTACATTATTATTAGTGGACTCAGCTAAAATCAAGATTTATGGCCATGATTAGCCTAAATTCAAAATTCGCTGTGGAAAGCAGACGAAAGCTGAAACTGCTGAAAAATAAAGTGGAAATGAAAAAAAAAGAGAAAAAACGAGGAAATTGAAAACCTCAATGGAAAGTGCTAAACCCACTTCTGGTTGTTACTGCGTTCCACAATTACACGACTCTTGTCTGAGGGGGGAGTGGGGTCTCTGTTGGTATCCCTGGCTGGCTAAGCCGCTGGTTGTTGTTGTTGTTGTTTACCCGCTGCCATATCATTTTTTATGTCAGCAATGTCGTTGGGGCAGTAGTCATCAATTTTGACGACTAATTGAGTTGTTTGCCACCACCATTATACAAACGACGGCCATAGACAACCACAACAACAACTTCTAACAGTTGTTGTCAAGCCTGCGATCATCATCATTGGCAGCAGCAACAAACAGCATGCCTCTTGGAAATGCTGATCTTAAACGAAGCCAGCCGTAGCAGAACACTTCCCAATTCCTGCTTTTGCTGTTGCTGCCACATGCCACATGCACAGCCATCCATATACATCAAGCAGCTCTGAGCATTCCCAGGGGCCCGTCACACCATTTGCCTTAAGTTGTTGCCCAGAGACGATCTCTTTAACCGTAAAACAGTGCATCTAATCCTAATAAAATTATCATGCAACACGGCAAGCAGCGGGCAATCAACAACAACGGCTAAACAAAGATGACGACATCTAAACGTGAACGTGGCCTGGCTGCAACCTGCTCAGGGACGTGGATGTGGACATGTGAATGTGGTTGCGGCACGTCAACGTCATCGCTAATCGCTGTCATTTGCAGCTTAAAATTTATCAGCGAATTAATAACGTTGTTTGCATACATGGTTCCAACGCTAGGAGCCATCATCACCCGGCCTCCCTCCCCCTGCCACATTCTTCAAATTGTTGCATGCATTGCGGCGGGGATCGGGATTTGCTGCAACTGTTCGTTTAAGGGGAGGTGTTGGGTTGCAGATCTGCCATGCCGTTGTCATGTTTTCACTGTAGCACACCTAAGCTCGCTCGCATCACTTCCTAAACATGTCTGTGTTGCTTCTGTTCCCCGCTTTGCGTTTGGCGTTTTGCTTTTCATTAATATGTTTATGTAATTTAATTAAGTTTTTCTTAACGCCGTTTTTCTGTTTGTCTTATCGCATAAAAAGCAGAAATTTCAAATTCCAGTTGCATGTGATTAATAAATGTGGCTGGATATGCGATAATTGGATAATTACAACGCTGAATGCGATGACGATGACGACGACGAGTATCGCTGAGGATTATCAAGCGCGGCACAGTGATGCGAAACGCACACAGCAAAAGTTGTAAAAATTATGTTTCAACAGAAAACCAAGGTCTCCAAGATAACCGCACAGTAGAGCCAAATCGATTTTTTTAAATAACTATAACTTTTCCATGGAAAAGTGCGTCTTGGCGACGTATTTAGATATTTTCCAACAACAAAAATATATAAAGCTTGGGTCCAAAACCTAAAAATAATTATTTGGTGTGTATTGATTTATAAAATAATTTTTTTAAATAAAAAACACTTAAATTTATTTAAAAAAAATCAATTTTCGTGGAAAGCTTTAATATTTGAACTCTCATTTTGTGAATTAAAAAATTAAAAAAAAATACTAAAATTTTAATTTTCGTTGAAGGCATTCTTAATATTTGTTTTCTCAGTTTAGGAATTAAAAAATAAAAAAATATATATATAAAATCCGAAACCTAAAAAATTTATTTGGTGTGCATTGATTCATAAAATCAAAAACAAACATTTTTTAAAAAATAGTTAAAAAAATTAAAAAAAAGTTTAAAAATATACTCTTATTTTGGGAATTAGAAAATTAAAAAAAAAAAATAAAAAAATGGCTGAAATTTTAATTTTCGCTGAAGACATTTTTAATATTTGTACTCTCATTTTGGGAATTAAACATTAAAAAGAAATAAATAAAAAAATAAAAAACTCCGAAACATAAAAGAATTATTGATTCATAAAATCAAAAACGAACATTTTTAGAATTAAAAATATTTAAAATTTTTTTTAGAAAATTAAAAACAAAATTTAAAAAAAAATTAAAAGATTTTTTTAAGAAAAAGATCAATTTTCGTTAAAGGCGTTTTTAATATCTCATCATCTCTTTCTTTGGAAATTAAAAAAAATGTTTTAAAAAATAAAAAAATTTAACAAAATTAAAAAAAAAATTAACAAAATTAAAAAAAATTACTACAATTTCAATTTTCGTTCAAGGCACCTTTTGTACTCTTATTTCGGGAATATTAGTCCGATCACAACCGTTCAATTAAACGTTGTCTACAAATGTTGCGAATTTAACTTCGACATAGAAACAGTGGTTTAGGAACAGTCTCCTTGAAATATATTGTTCTAACAAAGAAAAGATCAATGGAAAAAAGTAGAAGTTAGGACCCTCTTAGCGATATTTTTAGAAATCTAGATATTTAAAAAAATTATAGTTTTTTTTTTTTTAATTTTTGATTAAATTAGATTACCGAATATATGGTTTTATTTTATAACAGCTGGTATCCAAACGAAGAAACCAAGGCCTACTTGAAGCAAATCTCTAGATACCCTGCCTGCAACCGAACCAAATATAATACCGGAATTGATTTATAGAGGAGGCTTGAGCCAACACAAATCTAGTGGGCGTTAATACTCTATCTGTCCCCACTTCTCCCTCAGGAGGCAACAAAATGGTTCATGCAATATGTTCCTTTAATTCAATAGATACCGAAACTGTTTCGGTCTATAAATGTTTTTCGCTTATAAAAATTTCTTTAAACCTTGTGCTATCTTTTTAATGTTCCTCAAAGGGTTAGGATGACACATTAATTATAATTATTTTATATTTCTCCATTTCAACAGGTTTTGTTTTTAAAATGAGAAAGTAGTCTTAGGCTAAATATTTTTAAGTTTATATATTTTTGAAAGAGAACTTCCAGAAATTGATAACTATATAAATGCAAATGTTAACTCCAACTGACTCCAATGATGTTATTCCTAAAATACAAATACCATGTAATTGAAACTAGTGGATGATTTGAATTTACTTCTGATTCAATGTGTCTTCATTAGATAAATTCGCCTCAAAATGTACGTGGAGCCACATGCGAGTACATTGGGTGGTATTATTAATATTAATCCAATGGTATGATTAATTTAAATTGAAATTACTCATACCACACACCGTTCTCATAAGCGAGCAATACCACGGGAGTACGACTCCACAAAAGGGAATGTTTTAAAATGAATAATTTATTAAATGATTAAATTTTAACCCCTTTTTGGTTTAAAAATTACTATTAGCGATCAGAACCTTACCAGTGAGCCCCTTAGAGCGCGGATATTTATAAAAAATGTATTAAAACAGCAATAACATCATAAAAAGGTGGATAACTCACGAATTGCCAGTAATAATGTCGAAATATTTTTGGATAAGGCATAAAACAAACAAAAATTTAATTTTAGTGTAAATTGTTTTATATATTTCTATTAAATATTTTTAATTTCAACTACAATCATGTTTATAATTGTTGTAGAGTTCGTACCAGGTACTCCATCACGAAATTTATGGAGCATCTTGCTGACACTATGAGCAGTTAATATACATTTATTAAAAAATCGAAGATATACATATTTGTTTATTGAAAAATAAATACTTTTTTAAGATTATTATATTTTTTTATTAAATTAGACGAATCAAAAAAATTAAATAATTTTAAAATTGCCTTATGACAAAGTTCTTCATTTTCCATTCACCAATACAATTTCATATTTTTTTGAAAATCGGAATAACTATGTTGTATAGTAAGTACCGGGTACTCCGTCACGAAGCTTTTGAAGCGTCTTGCTGACAATATTAATTGTTAATAAAAATTTAGTTTAACAAAAAATATTTTCTCAAGACTTGAGAATTTTTTATTAAACTAATAGCAATTTGTTGTAAATTCGCCAAAAATTATATTTGAATATCAAGAGAGAAATTTGAGAATTTTTGAAATTATCATATGAAAAAAAATCTTCATTTCGACCCACCCTAGTGTCTATAATTTCATATTTTTTGGAAAATCGGAATAACTTTTATAATTGCAGTAGATTCAATACCAGGTTCTCAGTCACGAAACTTTTGGAGCGCTTGGCTGACACTATTAGCTGTTAATAAAAAATTATTTCAAAAAATTGAAGTGGAGAGAAAAAAATATTTTTTAAAGATTTGATAATTTTGTATTAAACTAGAAGCAATTTACTGTAAATTCGCCAAAAAATATTAATAAGTATATCCTACCACAAAACAGTTAGGATTTTTTTAAAATTATCTTTTGACAAAATTCTTCATTTTCGAACTACAATTTTTTATTGAAAAATTTCAAGAAAATATGAAAAAATATTTTTTAAAGATTTCATAATTTTGTATTAAACTGGAATTTATTTGCTGTAATTTATATTTGAGGTTATTTTCTGTTTATTGAAAAATTACAAGAAAATAAGAAAAAATATTATTTCTTAAGATTTTATATATATATATATATTTGTATATATTTTTTTTATTGTATGTTTATCTCTTACCACAAAAACGTAAAGAATTTTTAAAATTATATTGTGACAAAAATGTATTCGATCCACCCTAGTGTCTACAATTTCATATTTTTTTGAAAATCGGTAAATGCAACTTTATACGCCTTATATAAAAGTACAACTTTGAAAGTTTTTATTTAAAACGGAAATATCTTGTTCCGTTTCATATGGAATTAGTACTGAAAATAGGTGTGTCGAACTTAACACCTTTTGAGTGGTTTTAATTTTCAATTCTACGTAAGATCTTGAGACATCTTGAGACAGATGACGACATAGCTTTTAATATGCCATATCTTCTATAATTAACCATGGTTTTTATTGAAAAGTTAATAGTTTTTTAGTTATTAAAAATTTATTTTTTATTTCAAAAAATATTTTTTATATTATGCTTCGATTGTCCTTTCGCTGCGGATTATTTTATCAACACTGTGCAGTTATTTCTCTCAAATTCTATTCACATACCTTTTTAAGAGTTTCAAAGATCCCCCTTTTGTCATTCTCTCAACCACTGTGCAATTTTGCTACGAGGAGTGCAGCCACTGAGTGTTTGCTCTGTTCGATAAGCATGCACTGCGTTTGGCCTAGCATGCGATGCAATATTATGAGCCTAAGTATCTAAAGCGATTAATTACTATGGGAAAACACCTCCCTCCCTCTGCTCCTGCCATCCTGTGGCAGTTGCAGTTGCAGTTAATGGCCATTTTTGTAATTGTGCATTGTGTCTCTTTTATATCTTAAGCTCACTTTGGAAAAGCTTATCCTAGCACCCAATGCTAGCTGGCTGTCTGGCTGGCCAGCTAGCTAGTTGGTATAGCCTACATTCTTGGCGCTTATCACACATCGCACAAGGTCTTTGGTCTTCTCGCGTCATTCACTTGACTGCCCCACAAACAACATTGGGCAGTTTGATTGGCATCAATGCAAAGGCCGTGAGGGACGGACGGACACAAGGACAGACATTTAAGTAATTTGTCTTTGTCTTTGGCTGGGTAATCGGTTGAAACAATTTGGCCGTTTTCCTTTTTTCTTCTTAATTTAGCCATTCTAACACGTAGACGTATGCATGTCGGTTGGTTGGGAACGTGCAACATATTGCGGCATACTAATCCACACAGTGTTGTATTACATAAGCACTCATGATGGTTAACAATAATTGTGCAATTTCCTTTTCATTGAGTCCAGATTATGCCAACATCCAACATACAAACATATGTAAATTACGCTCGATCACACAACGGCCACGATAATCCTCATCATCGTTCGGCTCAAAGCTATGCTCAACACGCACGCATTGTGTTGGCCAACAAGGCAGCCAGGCAGCAGCAGCGCCAGTCAATATCAACACCGCTGTGAAAGGGGGAACTTATAAGCCTAAATACATATGCGTATGTATGTGTGAGTTTATGGACATGTAGTGCTTTAGAATCGATTAAAAATAATAGTGGCGTTTAGAAATTGTTTTGTTTTTGCTTTTCTAGAATTTAAATGGTGGTTAACTGACCGCTGAGATTACGTGAGTTGGGTTTGTTTATTTGAAACGTTTGCAATAAACGCAAAAAATGCTTGTGAAATATGAATTGTGTGGAAATTATCTAGACACATTACATTTGCAATTTATAAATATAATTACAAAAATTGCCAAGCATGGCCAAGATTTTACGAAAAACTTTCATAGCTATCATGACTAATAAAATATTACTAAATCGGCTAATGATTCAGCCGATTTAGGATTTATTATTTCGGAGTTATTAAATAACGTTTGAGGAAATGACACATCATTAGCCGATTTAGGCCTATTTTATGGGAGTAATTAAATAAAAGTTTGAGGAACTGACACCAGCCAGCCCACTGAACCTTTGCTAGGTGAACTTCCTTATTAGAAAATTAAATTTCAGAAACGTTTGCCATAAACGCCTAGATGCACATGAAATATGAATTGTGTGGAAATTATATAGGCACATTATATATTGCAATTTATAAATATAATTACAAAAATTGCAAAGTCTTGCCAAAATTTTACGAAAAACTCATAGCTTTCATGCCTAATTAAATATTCGTAAATCAGCTAAATCATTAACCGATTTCTATATGTATTTATAAAACGTTTGTCATAAACGCATAAATGCATATGAAATGTGAATGACGTGGAAATTATCTAGTCACATTTAATATTGAAGTTGTTGTTTTGTGCAAATTTCTATAAAATTGTCTAGTCTTGCCAATTTTTTGCGAAAAACTTTCATAGCTCAATTAAAAATTCGTGAATCGGAAACGATTATGGAAACGTTTGTCATAAACGCATAAATGAGTATGAAATGTGAATGGCGTTGAAATTTTCTAGACACATTTAATAATTTAAAAATAATTCTTTTTGCAAATTTACAAATATACTTACAACAATTGCAAAGCCTTCCCAAGATTTTACGAAAAACGTTCATAGTTTTCATGCCTAATTAAATGTTCCTACATCGCCTAAATCATTAGTAATATTATATATAGGGTCCGCCAAATAACTTTTTTTTTGAAAATGCTATAAAAAAACTACTGAATATTTTCTTAAATTTCTTTTTTATTTTAAAGTACAATCCTTCCGGTTAATAATGGAAAATAATTTCATTCAAATGGCTGCTGAGGGCACCCCACAAATAATAGTCCAACGGTTGAATAGTTGAAAAAAAACGTTAGATGGCGCCCTATAGTATAGTAAATGACCGGGTCGAACTTTATAAACCCTCCACCATGGATTCCATTCCACAAAGTATGTCGATTTCAAAACAAATAAGAATATTGAAAAATAATTTTATAAATAAATATAAAATTTTAATTAAACCATGCTTACAAGGCAAGGCTACCAATATGCTTATACTATATATTTAGAAATAATACTTCGTCAATTCAAAAAGTAAATATAAGGCAGCAATCTTAACAAAAGCTTAAATACCCTAAATTTTGGTCGATAGTGATTTATTTTCAGCTACAGCCGTTTGGTTGGTTGTATTTACATCCTATTTTAATTCCAAAAGTATACATTTTGAAAATCCTGTATCCCTCACGTACGCAGCGCAAGATAAACTAACTTCATGAGTCTATCCATGTTCGCCGTAAAAATAAAAAAGGACGAATTTGGAAAAATATTTTTATTTTGCAGTCAGATAAATGTATAGCCCGAATTCCATGATTCTAGCTGCGGCCATTTGGTTAGTACAATTTTTATCCCCTTAAAAGTACCACTTTCTAAAATCTCTTTCTTTTACGTGTCCATGCAATTAGAGGGATGTACACACCGAATTTTATAATTCTAGCTGCGACCATTTGGTTGGTACCATTTTTATCCCCTTTTTCCCATTAAAAGACAAAATTTCTAAAATATCTTTATTTTGCGTGTCTACACAATTAGAAGGAAGTACACACCAAATTTCATCATTCTAGCTGTAGCCGTTTAGTAGGTACCATTTTTATCCCTCTGTTCCCATAGTAGCCCTCGAAAGTACGAATTTTGATTTTTTTATTTTTCGTGTCTATGCAGTCAGAGTACATACACCGAATGTCATGAGTCTACCTGCGGTCATCTGGTTCGTACCATTTTTATCCCCTTTTCCTTTACGTCCCCAAAGTACAATTTCGAAAAATTCCTTTTTTACGTGTCTACGCAAGCAGAGAAATATATACCAGAATTTCATTATTCTAGGTGCATTTTAAAGAAAATATAAAAACTAATATTTGATAAACAGTTTGCTATAAGTTCACAAAAAATATATATTTGTATATATTTTCATTTATTACATTTTTATCTCCTATAAAAATTCTCGCTGCGGCCATGTTGTTGGTACCATTTTTATCCCCTTTCCCATTTTACGTCCCTAAAAGTACGAATTTCGCAATGCGTGTCTACGCAAGCAGAGGAATGTATACCCGAATTTCTAGGTTGGTACCATTTTTATCCCTCTAGTCCCATTTTACCCCTTAAAAGTACGAATATGGAAAAATACTCTTATATTATGTAACTACTCAATTAGAGGAATGTACACGCCGAATATCGTGTTTCTAGCTGTTATCAATTGATAGGTACCATTTTTATCCCGTTTTGTCCCATTCTCATGTATAGGGGGTGATTACATGAGAATCAGTAAAAGGGAAAACGCATACTAAATATCAAGCAAATGCAATCAAAAAACATGCTTAAATCGTCAAAATATTAGGTGTATTTTCAGACCTTGTGAGGGAAAAAACTTTTCCCTGTGGATCGATTTCGCACACTTTCAATCCCAACCGATCTACGACTCTAAGACGCATTTATGGTAAATTTGGATGTCCTAGCTTTTTCCGTTTAGATGCTAGCCTGCTTTCAACAGACGGACATACAAACGGACGGACATGGCTAGATCGTCTTAGAATTTTATGACGATCAAGAATATAGATACTTTATAGGGTCTCAGGTCGATATTTCAAAGTGTTACAAACGGAATGACAAAGTTAGTATACCCCCATCCTGGAGGTGGAGGGTATAATGAGGGCGCTTTTGTAAGGGCGCTATATTAATAAGTGGACCCATATAGATCACTTTCAAAGTAGTTATTCTCAGTTGAAATATAATATGATCTGCAAAATAATATCAAGATCCAATGTAAGACGTGGGTTCTAGAGCGATAATAGTGTAAACGGGGGCCTATTTGTAAAACGACAATATCATAATATGGACCTACATAGCTGGCTTTCAATGTTGGTGTTTCTCGTCTAAATGTAACATGGTGTGTGTAATTTTATGAAGATACGATGTAAAATGTGCATTTTAGAGCAGTAATAATGTAAATCGGAGATACATTTGTATGGGGGCTATACCAAAACATCGACCCATGTAGTCAGTCCACTTTTACGTTAGCTGTTTCTACTACAAATATAACACGATTCTGAATATTTTATCAATATTAAATGTAAAATGTGCAGAGCAGTAATAGGGTAACTTGGAGGGATATTTGTATGGAGGATATATCTAAATCTGAACCGATTTCCACCAAATTCAATACAGATCGTCCTTGGGCTGAAACAATCACTTCTGCCAAATTTCATGGCAATCGGACAACAATTGCGACCTGTAGAGTGCGAACAAGCTTAGATTGACAGCAGACGGACGGGCAGACATTGATAAGTTGATTCAGCTGGCCGATCGGTATACTTAAAGGAGGGTCTAGCTCTAATATTTCTTGATGTTACAATCATTAGACGGGAAACTAACTTATAATACTCTATTCCACGAAGTGGTGTAGGGTATTAAAATTGTACAACCTTGCCAAGATTTTTTTGCCCACGTCAAAGTGGACAACAAAATTTTCATAAGACTCTGACTTTTCTGAAAATCAAAGAAAAGATTTTTTCTTTTAAAATATTTTATATTTTCCTTAAAATACCTGTCCCCTATCTCCACTCCTTAAGGGGGTCCCACACAAAAACTATATTTTTATAAAATTTGCGCCCAACGCTCTAACTACCCCAAGGAGGCTGCTAGTGGAGTCAAATGCATGACCCCCAATATTTTTTCAGCTGCAATATTTCCTCAGGACATACCTACCCGACATGCAAGGCTGGCCCCCATTAATTTTCTCTCACCAAGATTTTCGCCAAACATACCAGTCCCCACTCCTTAAAGGGGGCTCTCATACAAAAACTACATTTTAATAAAATTTGCAATAATTTACATTTTTATAAAAAATTGGGACCTATACGCTCGAGCAAAATTGTGAAATATAAAAAACACAAACTGTTAGAAATTTACATGCAAATTTTTCGAGAAGAGATCGGCCTTCATCTCGGTGGCTATGTTAATAAGCAAAATTGCCTCATTTGGGTTTCAGAAACCCCATACGTGACTATTGAGATGCCAATGCAGCCACAAAGAGTCCCTGTTTGGTGTGGATTTTGGGCTGTACTAAAAAATTGCGCTGATCGGATGAGGTACTACCGAGCCAGTCGTGGTAGTCTTATGACTGGTATTGTGGTCCATTATTAAATGACAAAGTTCAACCTCTCCAATAAAAACAGAAATTTGAAAAAATAATCAGTATTGTTTTAAAAGTCGATTCAAATTTCAAATGGGCCCATTTCAAATGGGCCACCCTATTAATTATTTATTATTTTAATATTTCACTTAAACTCAGACGAGAATAATAACAATAACCACGAGAAGTTTTATCATGTGATATATATTATGCTCAAGACTGTTGTTTTGTACAAAAAACCAACAAATAATGACATCATGGATGGAACAAAAAAATAAGAAGAGAAAGGAAAGGAAGACAAACAACAATTATGTTGGCCACAACGTCATCTTGTGCTTATCTTTTGATTTGACACCGCCATCTACATTTCAATTGCAGGAAGTGAAATTCTCCAGAGTTGAATAAAAACAACAGCAAAAAGGTGTAGATGATTAATGTAATTTAATATTTAGTGGCAAGGACGAAGACATAAACCACAATAAATGACTTGGAGCAAATAACACTGAAGAGGTATAAACAAAATTGCGGTCGACCTCTTTATGTCAATTAATTTTAATTGACTGCCATCTACATTTAAGATGAGAATAATAGTTTTTTTATGAAGAGAGCTATGCAAGACTTTTAAAGGAACTTTTGAAAAGGTGGAAGATCTTAGGTAAACAAGGATATTTTCACATATCCCATATCTTAAGCCAATGGACCATATAAAAACTAAAGCTGACCGGGACTTCCTTACAATTAACATTGGGGTGTTGTATGATGAGTCAGCTCTAGCCTGAACAATACTTTAGTTAGTTTATAATAAGGTTACTATTACTTTATCATACTTTGCCTATCGCATTTTCCCAAGCCATGTTATCTATGTCCCGTCCACAGAGTCACCACATTATGAGTGTTTTAGGGCAACTTCTGCCAAAGTCCTTGAAAACAATCTGCGTCCCATTGCAATTAATTTGGGAAATGATGTAGTCTTAACCACGACCTCGGTGTTAATTGGATGTTGGAATTGAGGACCACTTGCGTCGTCCTTTTTGCCAAGTAAATTAATTGGTTTCAACTTTGGGACAACATGTAACATTTAAAAAGGGGAGAACATACTTGCACATATGTAGATATGTACATATGTATAAGTATGTGTAGGTAAACTTATTAACTAATGGCTCAAAGTAATGTTTTTCTTGTTCTTCTTGTGAAAGGAAAGAGTTAATGTCGGTTCATTAATTACATAGTAATGCTGAAAAGGTCCTTTTGTATTCGTGGAAATTTCTAATGCTCGTTCTATGATTCCCCCTGAGTTTAGGGCAGTAAACATACACCCATTCATCCAAATACAACCATCCACTCATCCGTCCAAGAGTACTCGCCCATAGTGGTGTTCATGGAATACAAAAACAAAAATAAATAAAAACACAACCACTCTAGTCCAACCCTTTTTCCGATTTTTATGGCCAAGAAGAAACAACAACAAGCACAACAAAAAAATAACAAATGCCAATGTTTGTTTGTATTGCAAAGTGTATTGAACCCCATTATTTTTGCTGCTGTTGCTGCTGCCGCTTCTACTTCTGCCGTTGTTTAGTATTTCATAGTTTATGCTCCCATGAAAGGCATCAGTTTTCTTTAAGATAATAAATACAAACAAATAATGTGGTAACACACACACTCAACCACACACTCATACTCTTTATTCATATAGGTATGTGTGATATAGGGGAAAATGAATACACTGCAAGAAAACTAACAGGGGGTTGGCCGCCCTTTGAGGCGAACAAAGTTGCGCCGCCTGAAGATGTAGTGATGAATCTAGTCAGAGGAGAAAAAAATTAAAGCATTGGCGAAAGGAATTCTAGTTCATCAAAATTCAATATTTCTGGGAAATCCATGATTCTCGGTATTCTCTCTAGAAATCACATATTATAGCTGATTTTTTTAAATTTTCCACAATACGTTATGCTTATACTAGAAGCTTATATGGCGAAAGTGGGTCAAATTTAGATATACCCTCCACATGTTCAAATTTCAATGTTCAAATTTCCTATATTACTTATGATCTATGGACCGATTTAAAAAATTTAAAAATTTAAAAAGTACCTTTTGGTCCACATATATATTAGGATGCGTCGCCGTCCATACACATGGAATAACAAGTTCCAATCACCCCACGAAAATAATGTTTAGATTGTTTAATGATGACTTTCGAAATATTTCGTTCATAAATCAAGCCATCTGTGAGCTAAACGTTCCTGAAAATAACCCTAAAAATCATGTTTTCCGTTGTATTTTTTTTTTGTGTTAAATTTTTCCCAACATTTTTTCTGAAATAATAGATCCCTGAAAGCACTTTATATACAAATTTGTATTCTTGTATTAGAGTAACTTATTGGTCGAATTATTGGAGTTTATAGTATTCTTTTTGTGGATTTTTGCACCGACTATTGAAAACTTTTTTCGTACTTGATGGTAGTATTTTATAAAAAATAAATAGCTGCAGTCAATACCTTTCGAATGATGGCAAAATGATGAACATCGGAATGAAATTGATGCTCATTTTTGTAAAAAGTGTTTAAACATTTTGGCTGCGAAAACCATCGAAAAATTGAGTCAGCGACGTCATTTTTCGTCCGTTATTTATCATTTAGGCATCATTCGAAAGTTATTGATTCCTCGTATTTATTTTTCATTACACCTCTTACAAAATGTTTCCAAGAAATATGAGTTTTTAGCTGTCACCTTGAAACCCCGCAAAAAATCAATAAAGATTTTTTTGAGGTTAGGATTTTCATGCATTAGTATTTGACAGATCACGTGGGATTTCTGACATGGTGTCAAAGAGAAAGATGCTCAGTATGCTTTGACATTTCATCATGAATCGTCTTACAAACGAACAACGCTTGCAAATTATTGAATTTTATTATCAAAATGCGTGCTCTGTTAAGAAAGTTCATTGCGCGCTTCCATTTTATGGTCAGTTTAATCGACCCACTGAAGCGGCTATTCGGGCTATTGTGACTAAATTTCGCACCAAATTTACATTGTTGGACATTAAACCACCAACACGCTTACGTAGAGTGCGAACTGAAGAAAATATCGCAGCTGTATCGGCCAGTGTTAATGATGACCACCAATTTTCGATTCGTCGCCGTTCGCACCAATTGGGTCTCTGTTACTCAAAAACGTGGAAATGCCAAAATTGGACTAAGCGGATGGACCACCTAAGACGCAGCCGCGGTCAACATTTAAATGAAATTATCTTCAAAAAGTAAATGTCATGGACCAATCTAACGTTTCAAATAAAGAACCGATGAGATTTTGCAAATTTTATGCGTTTTTTAAAAAAAAAAAGTTATCAAGCTCTTAAAAAATCACCCTTTATAAACGCCCAATAATTCTAACAATGACTTATTCTAAGACATGAACAAACATTTTGATTTCAAGTGCTTCCAAGGGTCTATTAATTCAGAAAATAATTTTGGACAAAAATGCAACATAAAAAAATACACGGGAAAAACATGATTTTTAGAGGTGTTTTCAGGAGCGTTTAGCTCACAGATGACTTGACCCAGTGACGAAATATTTTGTAGTTCATCATTAAACAATCCAATCTTCATTTCGGGGGGGGGGGGGGGGTGACCACTAGGGCGTACCTCAAAAAAAAAGTTTGCCGTACACCTGCGAATATGAAGTATTATTGAAAGGTAGTTTCAAAAATTTTTTTTTATTTTTTTATGCCGAACGTAGGGGTCGCGCTTTTACATTTTTCTATATAACTTCTGCATTTATAAACGGATTTTAAAGTGTGATACATCGATGTTTTTGTCTCGACGAGGCCGATTTTTTTGTCTTTAAAGTCGATGAGCTCAAGCACCCCCTTCTGGTACTTACTCATCATATCTCAGTTGCTACTACCCTAATGTACCACTCTAATATCAGAAAATTAAAGCTCGCATAAAATCATGAATCATGCTTGGGCTCAATGACTTCAAAGACAAAAAATCGGCCTCGTCGAGACAAAAACATCAATGTATCACACTTTAAAATCCGTTTATAAATGCAGAAGTTATATAGAAAAATGTAAAAGCGCGACCCCTACGTTCGGCATAAAAAAATATAAAAATTTTTTTTGAAACTACCTTTCAATAATACTTCATATTCGAAGGTGTACGGCGAACTTTTTTTTTACTTGTAACCTGGTACGCTCTAGTGACCACTGCATCCTAATATAAAGAGTGATTTTTTTGAGGTTAGGATTTTCATGCATTAGTATTTGACAGATCACGTGGGATTTCAGACATGGTGTCAAAGAGAAAGATGCTCAGTATGCTTTGACATTTCATCATGAATCGTCTTACAAACGAACAACGCTTGCAAATTATTGAATTTTATTATCAAAATGCGTGCTCTGTTAAGAAAGTTCATTGCGCGCTTCCATTTTATCGTCAGTTTAATCGACCCACTGAAGCGGCTATTCGGGCTATTGTGACTAAATTTCGCACCAAATTTACATTGTTGGACATTAAACCACCAACACGCTTACGTAGAGTGCGAACTGAAGAAAATATCGCAGCTGTATCGGCCAGTGTTAATGATGACCACCAATTTTCGATTCGTCGCCGTTCGCACCAATTGGGTCTCTGTTACTCAAAAACGTGGAAATGCCAAAATTGGACTAAGCGGATGGACCACCTAAGACGCAGCCGCGGTCAACATTTAAATGAAATTATCTTCAAAAAGTAAATTTCATGGACCAATCTAACGTTTCAAATAAAGAACCGATGAGATTTTGCAAATTTTATGCGTTTTTTTAAAAAAAAGTTATCAAGCTCTTAAAAAATCACCCTTTATATTAGTCTGGTTCGAAGTCCATACAAATGGAAAAACAATTTCCAGTCACACCACGAAAATGAAGTTTGGATTGTTTAATGATGATTTGCAAAATGATTCGTTCCTAGATTGCATTTTTTATCTTTCCTATCTCCTTCCGTCCTATCTCCTTTTGTTTAGATCCTAGCGTCTCGGAATTTTATGACGATCCAGAATATTTGTATGGATGAAAAAAAATAATTAAAAATCGTATAGCAAAAACATAATCTACATTAAATTCTAAGAAAATTCTCCGAAGAAACTATGTATCTAAACTAAAATCCTAATCCTAAACCCTAGCCTTTGCCAAAAAAATAAATGATTGAAAAATAGCTTTTCCCAAAAAGAAATCGAATTTTCTGAATAAAATTGTGTAGTAAGGTAGTACTTTTGTACACTTAAAATTTGTTTTCATTAAAAAACATTCACCCAAGTAAAAAAGTTCGAAAAAATAATTTTTAGGGTTGTTTTCAGCAGCGTTTAGACGACTTGATCTAGGAATGAAATATTTTGCAAATCATCATTAAACAATCAAATTGTTTTTTCATTTGTATGCACCGCGACCCAGCCTATTATTCCTAAGCCATTGCTTCTGCTTGAAGGTAATATTCAGTGAATTTGTACCCCGTATTCTACCTTCAGTACAAATATTAAAGTTGCCTTCAACGAAAGTGTGAATTTTAGTAAAAAATAAAAACTATCAAAAAAGGTTTTATATCTTTTCGAGATTGTAAGGTCAAATTATAACAAAAACTTACACAGAGTCCTTCGACAATTTTTTTGCATATTGTAATCTAAATTTTAATAAATTCCAAAGTTAAATAAAATCAGAAAGAATTATAATTAAATAAATTATAAAGTTATTTATGCGCCACCCTGTACTACATCCTTAAAAATTGAAGTCATTTTAAACAGAGACACGGACACGGACATATGATGACATGAATGAATACAAAGTATTATTATTATTATCATTATTAATTCCTTGACCCATTTATTTTTAGATGTTTTCATAATATAGCGCAACTTCTTCAAATTCAAGTCAAATAATATTGAACCCAATTTTCGGTCATTCATATATGCGGATGTAACATAAAATGCAAGAGGACACCACTACGTGATAAAAGACCAAAAGAGACCCGTTTTGCCCAAAGTCATACACTTTTTTATGGGCCCCAAAGATTTGGGGGCTCTGTGTCAGTTTTGCAAAAAATTGATTATTTTCTCAGGCTCATATCTGGCAAACCGTTTGGAATTTTGGTCAAAATCGCAAATGTCGTCGAACACATCTTATTGGCTGTAGTGTGTGTAGGTAGCGTATACGTGCTGTTGATTAAGGAGTGATATTACTCATACGCACTGTAGTCGGACTGACCATTAACAGAAACAGTCCTGCCAGATATCTTTTTCCTACCTAAACTGTGTTAAGAATCATTCCTATGGAATTCATATATTCTAGAAAGTTGTCTATTGAGATGTTGGGAACATTTTTGTAGTTAATCGTTTCCTTGAATTTTGAACGGTTTGCTGCCTATGGACCTGAACTGGGGAAAAAGGTTAAAAAATCGAATTTTTAAAAGTTGATATTTTGACATTGAAGATGAAGTTTTTTTGATTTTATATGTTCACAATGTTTATTCTCCCTGACAAGAGCTACAACTTTGTCTACGAGAGTAAATCAAAATTCCAAACGGTATGCAAGATATTTGCCTGAGAACATGATCATTTTTTGCAAAAATGACACTGAGGACGCAAATATTTAGAGGTCTCATAAAAAAGGTGCATGACATTGGGCAAAACTGGGTGACACGGATCCTTTTTTTTGGTGTACTATCACGTTGTGATGTCCGTATATGGTTGTATTTTTTCGTGTTGCACTGTGTTATTCATTTGTTCATTGTTGTGTAGGATCACACAACAAGCGTTATAATTGTGCACAGGATGTATGCACATAATTTGGGGTAATAGGTAAATATTTCAAAAAGTTGACAAGTCATCCTTAAAAACAGCCAACACAGAGTTTGAGTAGACAGCCAGTCTAGGAACACGGGGAGAGAAAAAAAGACTCGCAAACGAAAACCAACTGTGTGACATACGAAAAAGAAAAAAAAACAAAAAAGAAAGAATATCTACGGCATTAGGGACACATTGAAATGATTGAGTTCTTCGCATTAGTTCAGTGCAGTGGACGTGGACGAGGACGTGGAAAGCGAGCAAACATTTCCTCCTCCGTTATGCCTGTGCCACACGGATGTTGGTGTTGTTCTGGTTGTTGTTGTGGCGGTGGCTTTGTCGTTTCCTTTCTCGGTTTCTTGTGTTGGCAGCGAAGGAAGAGGAAAAAAACTATTCCTTCAGACTTTGTGGGGTCGACCTACAAAAGTTCACAAACTTACACATACACAAGTTGTGTGTGTGTGAGTGTGTGCAAAAGTGGGTGTGTATCAAGTGAGTGTAGAAAGACACACATATGTGTGTTTGTGTGTGTGTGCGAGTGTGTTTTAGGTTAGTTTAGGTTTTCGATGGTACTTACATCGTATTTATTTGGCCTCATTGTACCCATTTATTTTGCATGTAATTTGGATTCGCATTCGGCTACGGTTTGCAATGGATACCAACAGACAACAACATTTAAAATTAAATTCGATATTTTTTCGATTCCGATACCGATTCCACGACGGCGGTGACGACGACGACGATAGCGACGGCGACGACGACAACGACCCCGACTATCTATGAAGACTACGACTACGACTACGGATATCTCTGCAGATGCATTGAACGCGCAGAGAGTGCAGTGCGGTTGTTGTTAGTTGGTTGCGTTGGTTGTTGCTGTTGCGGTCAATGTTGTGCTGCTGTCGCTCGGTTGGTGTTAGTTTTCGCTTTTACGTTTGCCTTTTCTTCTTTCTTTTATTTTTTTCCCGTCGTTCTGTTGTCAACTATAAATAATAGGTTTGTTTTTGTTTATTTGTGCAAGCAGAGAACTTATTTCATTTTCCGTTTCTGCAGCGGAGACTCTGAAAAGAAATGAAAACAACAACTGACATTAGTTTCCAATTACCAACGGGAGGAGGGGGAAGTGTGATTTATAAAGTGAGTTGAATGGATAGAAATACTGCGACAGGATTCGCCCTAATTATTGTCAATTGAATTGAGTTAGATGTATTCTTAAGTGCATAAATATTTATGTTTTTATTCCATCTGAGTATCTATGGCAGAATGACTGACGCCTTTGCGTCCAGTGAGTTAATTGAAGAGTTCCTTTTGTGCATGTTTCAAAAGTCTAGCGTAAATTGGAATTCAGACAGAAGAGCGACTACCTGGAAAAGCCCTATTCAGCGATACCAGCTTAGGCCCATATCACACATGGAGATATGGAGAGATATAAAAGATAGGCTGACAATTGATTCCGTGACAAAACATTAATTAACAAAGTCTGTTTTAGGGTGAGCCTTATAGACAGAATTAACTTGTTGAGATATTTTGGTGGCCCAACCACGATCATGAATTCGACCATGACAAAAGTCTTTTCAAGTGGCTTCGCAGCGACTTTTCAACATCAAACCCGGCCTCTATAAGGAGATGATCTTCACAAACGAACGAGAAGCACAACTCAAGCCGTGTTTGATGTTAAAAAGTCGCTGCGAAGCCACTTGAAAAGACTTTTGACATGGTCGAAATCAGGATCGTGGTAGTCTGCAGCCAAGTAAATCCCAGTTCAAATCAAATATTGATTACAGACCAAAAAATTCAAACGAAAAAAACTAAAAAAAAAATATTTTCTTTTAATTTGTTTCATACACACATTGGTTGGCGACAATTTTTAAAAAATAATTTCTTATTTTCAGTGAAATTTTAATTTTTATTTAGGTTTTCGTTATCGCAGCTTAGATATCCAGTCTTAAAGCAAAACAGTCATAATTGTTAATATTTTTAATAGAACACAAAATGTACGACACGTTTAGGTTCAGCCGAATTTTTGAGTTGATGCTCAAACTTTCAACAACAAATTTTGTTTGTGTAAACACGTTCCTGTCCTAAGATAATGCAGATATGAACTTTCGACATGGTTCGATTGGATTGGATTGATTTACTCTCTGAGACAAAGTCAAGGTCAACATCGCAAATGTCGTCGAACAAATCTTATTGGCTGTAGTGTGTGTAGGTAGCGTCTACGTGCTGTTGCTTAAGGAGTGATATTACTCATACGCACTGTAGTCGGACTGACCATTAACAGAAAGTCATGCTTTTTCCTACCTAAACGGTGTTAAGAATCATTCCTAGGAAGTTCATATGTTCTAGAAAGTTGTCTATTGAGATATTAGGAACATTTTTGTAGTTAATTGTTTCCTTGAATTTTAAACGGTTTGCTTCCTAAACATAATGATGAGCAATTTTCTCGAAAATAAGTTTTTGATGGCAAACTGACTGTCATCCGTCATATATTTGGAATATTTATATTTTTGGTTTACCGTGCTCTACCGAAATAACCAACATTTGTTGTCGAAAATGATCGATATCCCAAAAAAAAAAACAGACGTATTTTAAACATAGTATTTTTCTTGTATAAGTTGGCATGTAATTTTACTAATTAAGCGAAAATAGCTTTATTTACATCTTTGGTGCTCCCACAGAAATTTTCCGTAGAACATTTTTTGTATAAGTTTTTAATCCTTAAACATCATTTTTTTAAAGGACTTCTTTTAATTTTCTCGAAAAAAAACGTCACATTGACCCATAAAGAGAGGAAATAGAGGCTTAAGATCTTCCACAAAAATGATCCTCATAAAATTCCACAATATATATCTGACAATAAGAATTCTCTCAGGCATTAACTTGCAACATTTTTTCTCTTAGTATGATGCTCCCTTCGTCCAAAAAAAGAAAACTTTCATCCACTAAAATAGAAACCCACTCCAGCTGGACTATAAGTTAATTCTACAAAAATGGTCTGCTCAACATGAATTATAGGGTCGCTATTTTGTCCAATCAAAAAGCCTTAATTTGGACAGTTAAAACTAATTGCCTTTAAATCAGTGTTTTTTCGCTCTCCTGAAAAATTATTTTTTGTTCATAGCCCTCGATATGTACCACTTTTAATAGAGCATTTTTTAAAGATAGTCATGCATAACTACTCCCGAGATATAATTACTCTGAGAAAATATATCCACTGTCCTACTTTTAGTTGCGGAAAATTGATTGACATAGTATTCTCATGACCTTTACTACGCTGGGAAACTTAAAATGGTTGTTGAAGCTAAACTAATTGAGATAGAAGCATGAAATTTGAAGTATTTTTAACAGATATTATCCACTTTTATTGGACACTTATAATGGTATGATAGGGTGTGAGTAAGTATTTAACATATTTTTTGAAAAATTTTATCCTTTGGAATTTTGTAGTCCTGTAAAGGGACAATAAGTTGAGGAAATGAAAACGCCAATGAACTCCATTTTACCCATAGTTTCAGATGTATATCATCTGGTTCAAGTGTAACGACATTTTTTAATTGTCATACGGTGTAATCAATCAATTTGATATGAACTCGAATATTGCCTTTATAATCTATACAATGAAAAATTATTTACAAATGCAATAGATTCGGTTAGGTTATGGTGGCCGTCCGAAGACTCACATTGACATATTTTTGCCCATTGCGCTGCCACAAAGACAGAAAAGAGTAATGGAAGCCAGAACTCTTCCTAGTCTTGCCCGTTGAACCAGTTTGATAGTTTAATAAAAGTTAGAAGCTGGCGTATTTTAACACATCCCAACTCATTTAAGTCCCCATAAAAGTAGGACCCTAGCGTAGCTCGCCTCCTTTCTGACAAGGCAGGACATCACATTACCACAACTCCTGAAAAAATCGTTGCTCGGGACCCTCATTCTCACAGCGTGTTTACCTATCAGACAGTGACCTGTCACGATAGACACAATTAGAGAAACTTCCGGCCGTGCCAACGCCAGCCGGTTTTTTGATCGGTTTAGGCTCATGTGCGGCCACATGACTTTAGAGTGTGCGCTAGGGTTTGCATCCCGGGAATTCCCGCGGGAAAATTCCCGGTAATTCACACATTTTTAATTTCCCGTATCCCAGGAAATTCGTACGGGAATCCCACGGGAATTCAGTAGAAAATTTTACATCCGGGAAAAGTAGATTTTGGGCGTGTATCCGAACGCCAAATATAAATAATTTAAAGTTTTTGATGCGACCGGACAAAGAACAAACATTACATTTAATGCTATTAATGTGAACGATCGATCTCCGTCGCCTCCACATTTTCCAATCAAATAAGAAATATGTGATCTTTAATTAATTTTGAAACTTGAAAATATGTTTGAATTGATCTCACATAACAGCTTCGTTGTGAAATATATATTTATTTTACTTTAATAAAATGGGAATGTTTCATTGCAAAAAATAAGCTTAACTCATGGAAAACAGTATGTTGACGATTTCCCGTGCTGTCCCGGGATCCCGGGAAATTGAAAAAATAATTCCCGTTCAGTACGGGAAAATGCAAACCCTAGTGTGCGCAATTGGTAATTGTCGACCATCTATTTTCCGCTAATTCAATGGCTCTTTCTCGCAGAAGAAACTTGCAAGTAGCTAGTGGCATGCTAGCAGATTCTAATTCCCCTGGAGCCTGTAAGGTAGATCCTGTGCCCCGGCATCCAAATAAGGTGGATGTTGAACTGCTCAGCCATCTCGTTTAGAGATCAGCGACAGTCGAAGGCTGATCTTGAGTTCAGGAAGACATTACTCAGAGACTTTATAGCTGCTTGGCTGTCCGAGAAGATGTTAACTCCAAATTTTGTTAGAATATTACATCTTAGCCAGTCCGCAACTTCTTTTATCGCCAATATTTCGGCTTGATACACACTGCGGGGAGCCTCCTTGCAATGTTCATTCCTAGCTGCCTAGAATAGACTCCCAGTGCCCACTTGATTGTTTAGTTTGGAACCATCTGTATAAAAGTCCACATACCTTTTCTTACCTGCGACACGACTGTTCCAGCTCGACCTCTCAGGTATTAGTGTGCGATACTTTTGGTAAAAATGTGGTTCAGCCAGAGTATAATCTACATTGCCTATTACAAATGCCATGGTGATATTTAATAATGGCTACCCACAACCTTCATCATGATTTCTGGTCCATTACGTGACTATTTCAGAAGGATTTTCACCGATGTTTCAAAAAAATATTCGAACTCTTTAAGTCAGAGAATACTCCCAAACGAATGAGCAATACATTTTCATAAAATTAATTAAAAATTAATCATGTTCATACAAATTATGAATGTTCTCATTGTTTATGTAATAAAGCTTCATTATTGTTATGAAAATGTTTCATGGTTGTTAACAATTTCAATTTAAGTTCCCAGTAGAAAAATACAAAAACGAACTTTTAGTTGCGTTAAATTGTTGTACTGACCAGTTTGACGCATCATAAATGGTTTAAATCGATTCACTGTAATAAAAATGGTCAAATGAGTACGTTTTATTTTCTGTGTCATTCATAAATAATTTTTATATTTTTATAAATTTATAAATTTATACTAATACTACATATATATTTGGCTGGCGTACACGATAACTCTCGAAAGAAGTTAAGGATTCTATTCAAACTTTGTACATGGTAATATTTTTCTCAATTATAATTTATGTTCGAATATGGACGAAATTCTGGTATCTCGCACACAAATAGCCCATATTTCTATGTTAAACTAAAACCAATATGATATTTGACAATTTTTTAGTTTTTTTATACCCTCCACGTTTGTAACACCTTGAAATATCGACATATTCTTGATCATCATAAAATTCTAAGATGATCTATCCATGTCCGTCCGTCCGTCTGTTGATAGCACGCTAGCATCTAAACGAAAGGAGCTAGAACGTTCAAATTTTCCATAAATGCGTCTTATAGTCGTAGATCGGTTGGGATTGAAATGGCGCGAAATCGGCCCAAAGGGAAAATTTTTTCCCTCACAAGGACTAAAAATACCCATAATAATCCCTATTATTTTAGCGTATTTAAGCATGTTTTTTGAATATGTCTGTTTATATTTGCTGGATATTTTGTATGCGCATTCCCCTTATAGCAAAAACGTGCACCATAAAGTGATTCTTATGTTTAGGGAGTAAAATGGGGCAAAAAGGGGATAAAAATGGTACATATTAAACGACAACACTTAGAAACACGAAATTCGTCGTGTACATTCCTCAAATTGAGTAGATACATAATATAAAATTATTTTTTCCAAATTCGTACTTTTAAGGGGTAAAATGGGAATAGAGGGATACAAATGGTACCAACCAAACGGCTGTACCTGGAATAATGAAATTCGGTGTATACATTCCTCTGATTGCGTAGACACTTAAAATAAACAGTTTTTTCGAAATTTGTACTTTTTGGGGTTAAAATGAAAAAAGGGGATACAAATAGTACCAATCAAATGACCGCAGCGAGAGTCATGAAATTCGGAGTATACATTCCTCTGACTGCGTAGGCACGGAAAATATACGAATTTTTTTTTGGGTTAAAATGGAAAAAGGGGATACAAATAGTACCAACAAAATGACCGCAGCCATGCAATTCGTAGTACTTCTGACTGCGTAGACACGGAAAATAAACGAATTTTTCGAAATTCGTACTTTCAAGGGATACAATGGTACAGAGGGATAAAAATAGTACCAACTAAACGACTACAGCTAGAACGATGAAATTCTAATTGCGTAGAATCGTCAAGGGGGTAAAAATGGTACCAACCAAATAAGCGCAGCTGGAATCATGGAATTCCTCTGTCTGCATAGACACGCAAAATAATTGTTTTTTTCCAAATTCGTACTTTTTCTTTTACGGCAAAAATTGGTTGAATCATGAAGTTAGGTTATTTTGCACTATGTACGTCTGATAATGGATTTTTCAAAATTTGTACTTTTGGAATTTGGAATGGAATTACAACCAACTGTAGCACCTATCTACCAATATTTATGGTATTTAAGCTACTTGAAAATATAAATATAAGAATATTTATTTTTTGATTTGAAATAAATAATGGTTTGAAATAATTAAAATATTATATTTATTTATAATATTATTTTTTTTTTTCAATATTTGTATTTGTTTTGGTTTGGCTATATTAAAGAATTTATATTTTCCTGTAATATTACTGCACTTCTACGAAAAGCGACAACCTCTGTGGAATGCAATCCATGGTGGAGGGTATAAAAAGTTCGGCCCGGGGTATAAAAAGTTCGAACTTAACCACTCAGAATATGGGCGATATTGACACGCCCCTTCTAGTACCTCCCACACAGTTGTCCTTATCCTATGTAAACTTAAATTCTTTTATAAATTCTATATCGATATATAAAATCCATTTCTGGACCACCCTAAATAATATAAGAGTTTTTGAAAATCCCAGACAAATGCTTGGAATTTTGATTTCGAGAGTGAGGATAATTTTTAAATTAATACAGGAGGTGGCTTATCAGTTTCCAGTTGTCACTATGCAGAAACACCAATAAGTTGCTTTAAGACAAGAATAAAAATTTTTATTAAAAGTGCTTTCAAGGGTACATTATTTCAGAAAAAAATGCAGCACAAAAAATTAGCGGGAAGAACATGACTTTTAGAGGTGTTTTCAGGAGCATTTAGTTCAAATCATCACTAAACTATCCAAACATTATTTTCATGGGGTGACTGGGAATTGTTTTTCTATTTGTATGAACAGCGACCCAGCCTAATATACATGTTATATTAATGATGCTAAAAATCTAACATGCTAAGAGCAATTTTGCACTCTCAGTAGAATATTCTCTCTCATTCAAATAAGTTTTTGGTTATGCTATATCTCACAATCTTTAAGTCTTCGATTTTATTGAAATAATTACATTAATTATATTTTAATATTTCTAAATTTGCATACATATTAAGAAAACATTATCAGAGTTTATGAAATTGCATCCTGTTCCTTTATTTATACAGTCATTTTTCTAAAGCGATTTTAATTTCAAGATGTTTTAAGTTATTTTATTTTTTGCACCAAAATCTACCATTAAAACGCTAAACAGCTCATTTAGACATGACTAATACATATAATGAAAAAATGTGCAAATCGTTGTGTAGACATTCATACAAATACATATGTACGTATTATCAAATCCTAGATGGTTGGGTTCAAAATGTATGTTTCTGTGTCTACTACAATTTCTTTAATTAAGTGTGTCTGCAGGTGTGTGTGGTTGTGTGTGTGCGTGGATGAGAGTGCATCATTTGGTGTGTGTGTTTGTGTGATTACACACAAAATAGTACACTCTCATGTATACCCACACCATTAAAAATCAATACCCGCGTCAAGGGAAGGAAAGGGAAGCAAAGCTCTGGCACAGTGGGGACTGTTTGACTGTTCCACTGGTGGCTGCCATTTACGAGCTTCCCCTAACTCTCGGCCACAATTTATAGCTTACCTTGGTTGTTGCTGTTGCTGTTTCTGTGTCGTTCCCAGTTCCACCACAATGACGTTGTGTATTTTCGCCGTGTGTTTTATATTATTTTTTTTGTTATTTTATTTTTTCTTGTATTTTTTCTACTTCTTCTTCTTCGTTTTCTATTTTCGTTCAAACTTTTTATGGCTCACTAAGCAAAATAATTTAATGGACTTATTACGGCACAATTAAATTCGTTTCTTTTGTTTCATTTGGATGGATGTGCATGCCAGAGCGAGCGAGCGTGTGTGTGTGTGTTTACCGAGGGCTGGAGAAGGTGTGACATAGGTGATGGGGGTGTGGGGGATGGTGGGTGGAGGAATATATGGGTCATCATCAGCTTTTAGTTTTCGTTTGTTTTGGACACTGGTCACTGCAGACGATAGACGGCTGACGGCCGACACCAGACTACCACACCACTTTTATATAAAAGATGGGAAAAATTCAACTACAGTGACAGAGAAAAATATGTGTAGAAGTCAAAAAATAGCAATCCTTTAGAAACACAGCTAAGCTTTTGGATTCTATTATAGTTAAAACCTTCCTGACATTTACGAAGTACTATTTAAGATTCATGTTTTGTACAGTGTTGAGCAAAAATTATCCCAATTTAAAGTATCATTAGCCAAGTAGATATATAAAGGGTGATTTTTTAAGAGCTTGATAACTTTAAAAAAAAAAAAAACGCATAAAATTTGCAAAATCTCATCGGTTCTTTATTTGAAACGTTAGATTGGTCCATGACATTTACTTTTTGAAGATAATTTCATTTAAATGTTGACCGCGGCTGCGTCTTAGGTGGTCCATCCGCTTAGTCCAATTTTGGCATTTCCACGTTTTTGAGTAACAGAGACCCAATTGGTGCGAACGGCGACGAATCGAAAATTGGTGGTCATCATTAACACTGGCCGATACAGCTGCGATATTTTCTTCAGTTCGCACTCTACGTAAGCGTGTTGGTGGTTTAATGTCCAACAATGTAAATTTGGTGCGAAATTTAGTCACAATAGCCCGAATAGCCGCTTCAGTGGGTCGATTAAACTGACCATAAAATGGAAGCGCGCAATGAACTTTCTTAACAGAGCACGCATTTTGATAATAAAATTCAATAATTTGCAAGCGTTGTTCGTTTGTAAGACGATTCATGATGAAATGTCAAAGCATACTGAGCATCTTTCTCTTTGACACCATGTCTGAAATCCCACGTGATCTGTCAAATACTAATGCATGAAAATCCTAACCTCAAAAAAATCACTCTATACTATAGAAAATGGTAAATAATTACATTCACCATGACATTCAACGATTCAAAGATATTTTGGGTATAAATGTGGAATACTCTACCGCTACAGGGTCTCCACATGTAAAGTGGACCTTTATACTTTATACTCCGCGTTTCATTATTATTTGTAAAGAAATGAATAAATAAAATCTCGATCATATTCTCACTTCGAAATTGTAATACTGTTATGATAATATTGTGGTCCTCGATATACAATTCAAGTCCGTTAAAGTCTAATAATTTTTATAGAAATAAAGAGCGTCCAAAGTTCAGGTACAATTTGAATGATGTTGTTGAACACAAAGACATTTCAGAGTTATTACAACTGGAGCCATTTTATATTTATTTTAAAAATAATGCTGTTTTTGGACAAAATCTTCTCACCACATTTTTATTTTAATGGCTTCGTTAATCGTCAAAATTGTCACATTTGGAATTCAGAGAATACACGACTGATTCTTGAGAAACAAATGCATCCACAATTTGTGAATTTTGTGAAATAGAGAATATTTGTGACAGAATTGTTTCAGAAACCAAGATAGAGAAAGTTGAAATAAATGGAATTGCAACAGCGAATTTTGTATTTTTGCAACAATTGTCACAATTTCAAATTGAAACGGAGCAGCCGGATCCGATAGATCGCGAGAACGTTACAAAAAAAAATGTCATGCATACAAAAATCATTTTAGCCATATCTCCTGCGAAATTGAAAATTTTCCAAAAAATATCCAATTTGTATTTTTTGTTTACCGAAATACCCACATTTTTTGACGAAAAAGATAGATCTTCAAAAAACAATTTTGGAGCAATTTTAATTCTAGTAATTTGGCGTGTAATTTTACTATATATGCGTGAAGAGCTTAATTTACAACGTTGGTAACTTCGGTGACCCCCACTGAAATTTTCGGACAATTTTTTTTCGTAGAACATTTTAATCCTTAAAAATCCTTTTTGAAAGGACTTTTTATATTTTCTTGTAAACTGGCAAATTGACCCGTAAAGAGAGGAGCTAGAGGGTTGAGTTCTTCCACCAAAATGATCCTCATGAAATTCCACAATATAAAGGGTGGTTGAATTGCAAGGGCCGATGTTGAATGTGAACCACATCTGAACGTCAAGGTTTTTTCTGCATTTCATTTGACATTTCTCAATGTCAGACTAACTCAATTTGAACCATGGCAAGATACACAATCGAGAAACGCGTTAAAGTTATTCAGGCTTATTATGAAAATGGGCGTTTAAATCAAAATGCATATCGTGCAATTTTCGAAGAAAATCATCTTCAGTGATGAGGCCCATTTTCACCTCAGTGGATTCGTCAAAAAACAGAATTGCCGCATATGGGCGAATGATAACACTGTGCAACATTTTTGAAGTCATTTCAAAATAACCATATACGGACACCGCTACATGATAAAAGACCAAAAAAAAAAAGACCCGTGTTTTTTTTCCCCCAAAGTCATGCACTTTTTTTTTATGGGCCCCCAGAGATTTGAGGCCTCGGTGTAATTTTTGGAAAAAAGTGATCATATTCTCAGGCTCATATCTTGCAAACCGTTCGGAATTTTGATTTACTCTCTGAGGCAAAGTTCTAGCTCTTGTCATAAAGAACAAAAATTGTGAACATATAAAATCAAAAAAACTTCATCTTCAAGGTCAAAATCGCAAAAAACTTAAAAAATTCGATTTTTTTAACCTTTTTTCCCCTGTTCAGGTCCATAGGTAGCAAACCGTTGAAAATTCAGGGAAACAATCAACTACAAAAATGTACCTAAGATCTCAATAAACAACTTTCTAGAACATATGAACTTCCTAGGAATTATTCTTAACACCGTTTAGGTAGCGCTTAGGTAGCCGCAAAAGTGAAAAATTGTTTATTCCAGTATTTCACTGTGCAACATTTTTGAAGTCATTTCAAAATAACCATATACGGACACCGCTACATGATAAAAGACCAAAAAAAAAAAAGACCCGTGTTTTTTTTTTTCCCCAAAGTCATGCACTTTTTTTTTATGGGCCCCCAGATATTTGAGGCCTCGGTGTAATTTTTGGAAAAAAGTGATCATATTCTCAGGCTCATATCTTGCAAACCGTTCGGAATTTTGATTTACTCTCTGAGGCAAAGTTCTAGCTCTTGTCATAAAGAACAAAAATTGTGAACATATAAAATCAAAAAAACTTCATCTTCAAGGTCAAAATCAAAAATTCGATTTTTTTAAGTTTTATTCTTCAAAAATGATCTAACCGACATGCCCTTTCAGAATTGTAGGGTCGCTATTATGTTCCATTCAAAAAGTCTTGACAGTGCAATTTATTCAATCGAACTTTGGGACAAGTTCTGTGGATTATCCATATCGACCTATGTCAGGATAGGTACGTTTATAGCAATTTCCCCTTAGGCATAAACACACAATTTTGTCCAGAACCATTGTTTGTGCAAATATGTTTGTGAAGGCTTTAATTGAAGCTTTAGATTGGAAGAATAACAAACACCATGGACGTATCTGTAGAACAACGACACACAACAATTAACACCATACTATGGATACGGTCAAGAAGCTTCAGGGAAGATCTTTCGTCACCATATGAGGGGGTTTTATTCCATTTTTGGTCTGATGAAGGTAGTGTATATGTTGAGAAGATCTGAGGGAGTGAATTATTTCTTACGCCGCTTTAAAAAGCCTAAACACTTGAATGCTTCTTTGGACACATCAAATACATGTTTAGTCCAACGAACATCGGATTATATTTTCATTCATTAAAGTCGACGACAACGTTGGATCAGTGAATCGCTTGTGAGCCAATAAGGAGCACTGGGTCTTGCGTGCATTAAAATCCGCTCTATTCACTCGACCCCATTCGGAAATGTCAATCGCCTTTTGTCTTAATTTTCTTGGCGACTTGGTCTATGATGAACGACAAACAAAGTGTCATCCACGAATGAGTGGATTTTTCGACTATTGAAACACTTTGTTAATAAAATTTGTATTCTTTTGCCTTAGAATAACTAATTGGATGTTGGAAACATCACTTGGAAACATTTTGTAAAAGCAGTTACAAACAATAGACAGAATCAGATAGCTTGTTGCTTGTTTCCATTTTTATGGAAATAATTTAATTCAAAAGATAAGCCAAAAATTCTTCTTCTTTTTATAAAAATGAGCGATAATTACTGTAATCGTCCAATAATTCTAAAAATTCAGAAAAAAATGGACAAAAATACATCATAAAAAAGTTATACGGGAAAACATGATGGGGGTGTTTGCAGCAACATCTAGCTCACAGACATTTTGATTTAGGAGCAAACTATTTTACAAACCATCATTAAACAATATAAACTTTATTTCCATCTTTTTATTTGTATGAACCGCGACCTAGTCTATTGTATATAGGACACAACACGGGAAGTGATTATATTTTTTTATACTCTGAAGCTGTCCTCTAAACACACATTGTGAATATGGTTTATGTGTCTAAAAGGCTCATCACTTTGAAATTTGCGAACAATATTTGGGACAGCCTACAAAATATTTGCACAAAGCATCAATTTGCAGAAAATTTTCTACTTACAGGGAAATATAATCGATCGCAATATGCGATAAACTTTCGTTGCTCAAATATTGCACGTGTCGAAATCCACTGTAAGAACAAAATGTTGGGCACTGCGGTTTTTTTGCGCAAATATTTTTTTATCCTAATGCAAGTTTGTGTCCAAAAAGTCTTAAAACTTGCAGTTTATTATTTTGTTTTATTTAGCTTGGCTTTCAAATTATTTTTGCTTCCGTTGAATTCTCTCACATTTTCTTCTTTTGTACACTTTGTTTTGCTTTTCACTGTATTTTTTGGGCTGTAGGAAAAACGTTTTTCTCGTTTTCCTTTTGCTGATGGTTTTTCGATTTTTGGGGTCTTTTTCTTTTATTTTCTATTATTTGTTGAAAATTGAATACACGTTACACGGCCAGACACGCAATTCGGTCGATGGGTCAAACTGTCAACGGCACGGTAAGACACAGACACAAACACTTCAAGAAAAAAGGGGAGGCTTAAACCCCCCCCCCAAATTAATTACACTGTAAACGCTTTTAATGTGGTAACCACCCCCGTTCAAGTCTCCCCACGCTACCATTTCAAGCAGCCTAAACATAAGTGAGTGTCTAAGCAGCTACGCCAGACACGCGGAGGCACAGCACAGCACATGGAAAGTCAGGTTAATGTTGGTAAGTTAATAATAATGTTATAGTTTTACATTTATTATGAAAGTCTTTCACTTTCAAACGCTTTGGAAAAATGTTAAAAGGATATGCCTGCCGCCCTACCCACTCCTTTCCAAAAGAAAAGAAACACGTGAAAATGCCGGAAGTAAAATCGATTGTCAGAGTGGAAAAGAAAAGACAGATTGCTGCGGTTTTTCGATCCACAAAAAAACGAGAGTGAGTGAGAAGCCCCTTCCGAGTTTATCAGTCACCCAAATGTGTGTGACAAGGGGGCGGGATTGCATTTAATTCAACTCAAATGCCCAGTCCTCACGAACGTGGTGGCCTTAAATGTTTAATTGCTATAACATTGGGTGGCTGGTTTGTGGTCTAGGACACTGAACACAGGATTCAAAGCCTTTAAACACTCGAGAGATATTGTTTTAAAAATTTATTTAATATTGAGAGAGACCCCTATTTTCGGCCTTTAACAAATCTGACTAACTGGGAGCTTGTGTTCTAATTTTTTTCGTTTCACTTGTTAGCTGGTTTTGCTGAAAAAATCCACGTTTTGTTGTATATATGTATGTATGGATGAGTGAGTGAGAGTGTGAGCGTGAACCTTTCAGCTTCTGGCTTGAAATTGTAGAATTTTGCCACTTCCGTTGAACCAGGAAGTCCCAGTCCCAGTATTATTTAGGTTTTCACATTTTTTTCGTTCTTCTTTGGCTTTGGCCAAGACGTGCTTTATCGCGTGTATCGCTGGCGTTTTTTCGTTTTTTGCTCTACTCTTACGGTTGAGCTAAGGAAAAATTCACGTAATAATTGATTTGTGTGTCACGAATGTCACAAGTGTCAGAAAAC
Source organism: Polietes domitor (assembly GCA_947397865.1). Lineage (NCBI taxonomy): Eukaryota > Metazoa > Arthropoda > Insecta > Diptera > Muscidae > Polietes > Polietes domitor. Next base: position 141,567,516 of record OX377622.1, on the reverse strand, counting down.
TGACAATTCCTAGCTGAGCACAACACACTCTCTGGCCAACAGGCTCTCTCTGGCCTACGCCACATAGCTGCAATACTCTCCGAAAAAACCTATACTCATTAGATTACGAAGAGAGAGGGAGAGTGAAGAGAGAAAGAGAGTGAAAGAGCAAGTTTGTTTGGCCATGTGCTTGCTGTCAAACTGACAGGTGCCTCTCTCTCTCAAAGAGAACACCTTCGTCCATCACCATCATTCGTGCAATAACAACGAAAGAGCGAAGCAGTGATGGAAACTAGGAAGAAGAGCAGGCCAGCGAGAGCTTTGTGTTGTGTTGGGCAAGTTTTGGTTTATGGGGTAACTATAACTGTGGGGTTTGCTAATTCCGCTCAAGACGTGTGTCACTGTAGTTTTTTTCTGTCCTTTTCTCCAGCCACTTTTTACACATTTTCCTGCTTGTGGGCAGCCAAACTCACAAACACTTTTCACATGAATTTAAGAACTCTCGGCACGATTTTGTTTAAATTTTAATTTCGATATTTTGTTAATGTTTTTCTTCTTCTTCTTTACCCGTTTACGGAAATGGAGAGATTTATCACTTCATCACTTCCACTTGGGGATTTTCCAAAATCCAATCCAAAAAATAAATAAAAATCAAGTGGTGTCCCAGCACAACTCCACGTCCGAACCGTTTGCCCGTTGGCCCCCAAAAAGAATCACAACTTGAGGTCGCTCGGTCGGTCGTTAGGTCGGTCTTGTGTGTGTGTGATGTTGTTGTGTTGGTGTTATATAATGAATGAACTTTTTGCAATTAACCAAACCAAAAAAAAATTGAAAATAAGCCCGAAAAAAGGAGGAAAACGAAGCAGCTATAAAACACAGATTCGTTCGTTTGTTCGTACGTTGCCAAAGACGTTTATTTCGTGTTCGTGGTCACTACACTACACGTCTCGTCGTACTCGCTCAATTCAAATTGAAATTCCCTTCGCGAGTCAAGCTGAGTCGAGTGTTGTGAACCCAACCAAATGCGATACGTAACTGAGGCGTTGTGAACGTGTGGCCCAACATGGTGCAGCGAAATTCGATAAAAAAAAACAGCAGCAGCAAAACGCCAAGTGCTGTATGTGAGGAACACACGAAAGCAACAACGACAGCGAACAACATCAGCCAGCCAGCCAGCCATCAGCAGTGATGATGGAGAGCTCTCCAGTTCTCCAGCCTAACCAACATTCCACTCTGGTCAATTGAGCAGTCAGCCAGCCGAATACATCGCAAACAACAACGCCAACGACGTTATCGTAGGACGTCAACGGCAAAACCTTGCCGCAAACAGCACAGGCAGGCAAGCAGGCAGGCTGGCTGCCAGTTGTGGGCTTTGGGCTTTCATGTATGTAGTCGTGGTAGGACTTTTTTCGCTCTCCGTTTTGTGGTGTGTTTTCGTATACAATGGCTGCACAGTGGTGGGCAAAAGCTTTAGTTTGGGGCTATGGCACATTGGAGTGCAGGATAATGGGAAATATTTAAGTTTAAATTTGAAATAAAATAAATAAGATAATTAAAATAAAATGAATAAAATAAATAAAATGAATTAAATAAATTAATAAAATAATAAATAAAATAAATAAAATAATAAACAAAATAAATAAAATAAATAAAATAAATAAAATAAATAAAATAAATAAAATAAATAAAATAAAATAAATAAAATAAATAAAATAAATAAAATAAATAAAATAAATAAAATAAATAAAATAAATAAAATAAATAAAATAAATAAAATAAATAAAATAAATAAAATAAATAAAATAAATAAAATAAATAAAATAAATAAAATAAATAAAATAAATAAAATAAATAAAATAAATAAAATAAATAAAATAAATAAAATAAATAAAATAAATAAAATAAATAAAATAAATAAAATAAATAAAATAAATAAAATAAATAAAATAAATAAAATAAATAAAATAAATAAAATAAATAAAATAAATAAAATAAATAAAATAAATAAAATAAATAAAATAAATAAAATAAATAAAATAAATAAAATAAATAAAATAAATAAAATAAATAAAATAAATAAAATAAATAAAATAAATAAAATAAATAAAATAAATAAAATAAATAAAATAAATAAAATAAATAAAATAAATAAAATAAATAAAATAAATAAAATAAATAAAATAAATAAAATAAATAAAATAAATAAAATAAATAAAATAAATAAAATAAATAAAATAAATAAAATAAATAAAATAAATAAAATAAATAAAATAAATAAAATAAATAAAATAAATAAAATAAATAAAATAAATAAAATAAATAAAATAAATAAAATAAATAAAATAAATAAAATAAATAAAATAAATAAAATAAATAAAATAAATAAAATAAATAAAATAAATAAAATAAATAAAATAAATAAAATAAATAAAATAAATAAAATAAATAAAATAAATAAAATAAATAAAATAAATAAAATAAATAAAATAAATAAAATAAATAAAATAAATAAAATAAATAAAATAAATAAAATAAATAAAATAAATAAAATAAATAAAATAAATAAAATAAATAAAATAAATAAAATAAATAAAATAAATAAAATAAATAAAATAAATAAAATAAATAAAATAAATAAAATAAATAAAATAAATAAAATAAATAAAATAAATAAAATAAATAAAATAAATAAAATAAATAAAATAAATAAAATAAATAAAATAAATAAAATAAATAAAATAAATAAAATAAATAAAATAAATAAAATAAATAAAATAAATAAAATAAATAAAATAAATAAAATAAATAAAATAAATAAAATAAATAAAATAAATAAAATAAATAAAATAAATAAAATAAATAAAATAAATAAAATAAATAAAATAAATAAAATAAATAAAATAAATAAAATAAATAAAATAAATAAAATAAATAAAATAAATAAAATAAATAAAATAAATAAAATAAATAAAATAAATAAAATAAATAAAATAAATAAAATAAATAAAATAAATAAAATAAATAAAATAAATAAAATAAATAAAATAAATAAAATAAATAAAATAAATAAAATAAATAAAATAAATAAAATAAATAAAATTAATAAAATTAATAAAATAAATAAAATAAATAAAATAAATAAAATAAATAAAATAAATAAAATAAATAAAATAAATAAAATAAATAAAATAAATAAAATAAATAAAATAAATAAAATAAATAAAATAAATAAAATAAATAAAATAAATAAAATAAATAAAATAAATAAAATAAATAAAATAAATAAAATAAATAAAATAAATAAAATAAATAAAATAAATAAAATAAATAAAATAAATAAAATAAATAAAATAAATAAAATAAATAAAATAAATAAAATAAATAAAATAAATAAAATAAATAAAATAAATAAAATAAATAAAATAAATAAAATAATAAAATAAGTAAAATAATTAAATAAAAAATAAATTAAATAAATAACAAAATAAAACAAACAATGAAATAAATGAAATAAAAATATAAGCCACCATTTCACCACTTCCAAACTCACACAGTCACTAAAAAAGACATCTAAGGACACTACTTTAAAGTTTGAAAAAAAAAATAATCAATGTAATCATTTCGAAAATCAAAATAAAATACCACCATTCCTCTTCAATATTTTAAAAGTAATTGAAATTAGCTTCAAAACAATGTGTAGCAGTAGTGCATTAAAATCGGCCAATTGTTTCAGGAGTCATAGGCAATTGACACACCTTTTTGAAAAAAAAAATATGGCAAATATTTGAATATTTTCCACCCCTTTTTAGGGTTGTTTTTACGATTTTACAAAAAATGGACACAAAAGACCCCTAAATTGAGGAGCTAGAGGGTTAATGTGTTCCTCGTAGCATTTTAAGTAATATTGCCCAACACATCCTATACTTAAAAAGTAAGAATCACAAGGATTCCTATACCAATTCATCATAAGAATATGCATAAGAGGGAAATATATTTACCCCCATCTAAAATGACCTCCACCGATTTACGTATATTCTTGACCTATACCCCTCTATCAGAATCCTTTGTCAGAATCGTTTATTTTCGAAAAAGTGAAATTAGAATATAAATTTTCATTGTATAGTTTATAATAAATAATTTCCTCAATCCTAAATGTTCAATAGTAAAAAAAATTGATTGATATCCGAAAAGTGGGTTATGGTTCTCGTTTGTTTGGGAGAATAATTGATTTAAAGAGTTCAGGTATTTTTTGAAAAATCAATACAGATGATAAAGGTAGTGGTCACCCCTGTAATATATGTATGTCATCATGCTATTTGTAAATAAATATGAAATCTATAAAATAAAGATTCAAAAAGGACAAAAGCCAGGATAATCAAATCAAATTTAAATATTGCAGACCGAAATAAATCAAACAAAAAATAGGCTTTATATCTTTTGTCTGATTTAAAAAAGATTACAGACCGAAATAAATCTGATTTTTTTTTATTTTTGGTCAATTAATTAATTAATTGTTTTTAATTTGCCCAAACAGAGATGTTAATTTATTTGCTCTTCGGAACACCTGAGAATTCGCCAACCATGCCCCATGAAATCGCTAAAATGTCTCAAAACACAGAGACTCTTAAAAAAGTAATTAACATTGCCGGGGAAAAAGGCTAAGCTTCTCCCAATCCCGCTCTACTCTCTGAAACGGACTATTGTTTAGGCTTCGCGTGAATAATTCATGTCCAAGAGAAGCTTTAGAAGATTTCTTACTCACAAATGTCACCAGCATTAATCAGTTTCTGTATAAAGTCAGATGTCAGATTACCCCGGAGTAGTGTATGCTTTTCTTAGAGATCTCGTCGACAAGGGGCTATTATTGAAGAGAAAATATGGTTAAATAAGGGCAAGTCGACCCAATCTCGGCTTAACGAACTGGTAGCTGGCTACAAACTTGATGGTATAGAGGGGTATACTGCAAGGAACTATTTAGGTGGAAACATGGCTCGTATACTACCCGATATTTGCTGTATCTACCAAGTCGATGGCTATTAGAGAAATTGCAAAGAGGTTACTCCATCTATATGGATGGTCAAGCTGACATCCCAAAATATCTGCGCATCTCTTTAGGAGTCAGGCACACAGTTTGATAATCACTTTGATATTTTGATATCAGGGACATCCTAGGGAAGTCTACTATCCTTTCTTGACATATTAGGAACGCCACTATAAGTTCTACCGGTTCTTGTTACTACTGCTCAACCAAACCTAGACACATGTAGTGTTAACGAGGAACACGTGACCAGAGAAAGGCCATCGACTCAAACGACTTTTGTATGAGCTGCGAACAAGGGCGTAGAGTGTTTGTCCTTCAATGCAATGACTAGACAATTTTTAGTGACACTGTGTTCAGTATTCTGTGAAAGCCTGAACGACTTGAACAGAGGTGCACGAAAATATTGTCCAGTGAAAAATCACCCAAAAAAATTTACTCTGTGTTTGGACATACCCCAGATGATAGATTTTGGACGATTTTTCATATTAAAATTACTCAAATTTTTTGACAAATTTTTATATGAAAAATTACTTAATTTTCGGACGACTTTCCATTTTTGATTTGAGTGGGTTTTCTTTTATTTTTGGGTGTAATTTTATTTTCCGTTCTGGGTCATTTATTTTTTTTGGTTAAATTTTTGTTTTGGTTGATTTTTCATTTTTTTTGCGATTTTTCATGTGAAGTCACAACTGTTGGCTACCATGAGACTACTGACTAAGTCTAATCTATCATGGGCTGTCTGGGCAGTAGGCTCTATAAAAACTCTTGATGGCGTATACTCGACACGCTGCTTGTGCTCGTCCATTGGCTTTGCTGCTCGAACGTTCGATTCCGCGAATTCAAAACCATAATTAAATTCCTGGACCCAAATTTAGATACAAATTTATTGAAAACAGTTAACAAATATCTTGTTTGCAGCCACTGTGCCAGATGGTGAGCTGCAGTCGGAGAGTTTGTGGCAAGTAAACCCCCTCAACTTATGTTTCATATGCCACCGCAACCACAACGTAAACGTTGTCGTCTTCGTCTTCGTCAGTGTCGGTGTCGTCGTAGCACTCTCTTCGCCAGATTTGCGAGTATTTCTTGGGCCGTGTGGTGTCAGTGGTGTGTGTGATATTTGTTTTTATTTCTGCCATCTCAGGCTGACTGACTGCCTGCTCAGGAAGAATTCTAACCACAAAATGTAAACTGCGAAAAGGTAACACCAGACCAGTCCAGGCCACTCACTCAACTCAGACACCACCGACACTTGGTCGGATGGTACGTCGGTTGGTCATTCAACAACAACTATGGCTGCAGACGCAGATAGATATCGGTGGGTAAATGAAAATGAAAAATAATCATAATAACAACAATAACAACAACAAACCAGGCAAAGCCCCCTCCTAATGAAACAGATTTAATATGACTAACGGCCAACACCACCACGGTGCCATCCATCCATGCACCGAGCACAGTGCATGATGGGAAACTTGTAGTAAAGCTCACATGAGTTCAGTTTTATTAGTGCCACAGTGTTGTGTTTGTGTTGTTCTGGCAACTGGCCGCTTTAGTAGGAGCCGCGTGCGGCATTGTTGTCGTTGTTGTTGCTGTTACCCGCAATGGAGTTTGGAGCCTGTTTGTTGGTCAGTAGTCAAAAGATTACACTCGGCAAATACGATAATGATAGTGAGGATGATGATAATGATGATGATACGGTCAGTGATGAAGATGATGGTGGTTGGTTGAGTGTACAAGTTACTCGCACTCTCCCCTTTAGATAAGCTCCAAGAGAGCCAAACCACAGAGAGAGAGAGAGAGCACAGCACGAGTAAACATGTGTGTGAACTCCCAAAAAATATTAAGCTCGAGGCCGTTATCCACACACTCTGCGACGCACAACCACATGCATATTGTCAACAACAGTAGCAGGAAATGTCAAGACTACAAACACACGCACGCACACACACGCAGTCGAGTATATCCTCACAAACATCCATCCGCACATCTGCAGACAACAGCTCGCGTACTTGTGTGTTTTGTATGTCATACTTGTGCGTGTGTGTGTGTTTGGTTTTTCGGAAGCTCAACCATCTCATGCTTATCTAATCTTTATCCTTAGCCGTCTCATATTCTTCCCCTCTCACTGTAATGATTGTGAGCACAACCGTTGGTGCAGAGACAGACATAGAGAGTATGTGAGTGACAGAGGGCATAAGAGAGAGTGCAGCAGCAGCAGTACGTTTGCTGTGAACGAAATTTTGCGAAATTGCGATACACGTGATTATTCTTTCTTTGGTTCATTGTGATTCTATTGTTTTTGTTTTTGGAGTCTGTTATTGGCACATGCAGAAGGAAGGATATGATGTGACGTGACGTGGTGTGCTGTGGTGTTTGCTTGTATTGTTGTAACAGTTGTTGTCTGTAGGCAGTGATGCTCAAACTAGGCTCTGCTCTATGGGCAGAGAGATATTAGAGCTGTTTTTCTTTAAGACTGGATATCTAAACAAAATCCTAAATAAAAAGTTAAAATTTCACCCAAAATAAAAAAATATTTTATAAAATTGTCACTAACAGAAATGTCAATGTGTGCGTGAAAACAACTTTTGAAAAATAATTTTGTGTTAAAAATTTAGGATTTAATAAATTCAAAATTTTTACAAAATTTGTTAATTACAAATTTTTTGGGTAATTATCCAGTATAAGTCAAATTTATGGTTATCGAGGCTAAGTCCAAAAAAAGTCAACATAAAATATGTTTTTTTGAAAAGTTGTTGGCGACAATATAATTTTTTATTTTGAGTAGAAAAATAACTTTTTGTTATCGCAGCTTGTTATAAATACTTAAAGAAAACCAGCCATATTGACTACTTCGCAAGGCAAGAATGGAAACAAATATTTATTATACCCTCACTCTACAGAGTAGGAGGGTATATATCATTTGGGACGGGAAAAAAGTGTAACGCATTGAAGGAGTGACTTAAGACCCTAAGTATGTTTGTACCAAATCCGTTTCACGACGTTTTAAGGTGTTTGAGCCATGTCCGTCCGTCTGGCTGGCTGGTGTACACGATAACTCTTGAAAGGAGTTAAGGAATCGATTAAAACTATATTATTCCCAAACTTATTTTAATTTCGAAGATGGGCGAAATTGCCACGCCCCTTCTGGTACCTCCCACACAAATGACCCATATGCCTATGTTAAATTAAAACGGCTGTAACTTCTACAAAAATATTCGGAATCCGCTCTAAGTGTGGAAAATATGGCGGGTTTTGCCACGCCCTTTCCAGTACCTCCCACACAAATCATCCTAAACTAGGTAAAATTAAATCTATTATATCTTCTATGCGGATGATCGGAATACTGTGAGATTTCACATTTGGTAATGCTTTTAGAGAGGTTACATTCGCGTGAAATATGAGCGATATTGCCACACCCCTTCTGGTACCTCCCACATAAAGTGGCATAAACTTTGGATACAATAAAATCCATATAATATACATACGGGTAGTCAAAACCATTTGCAATTTGATATTTAAAAGTGTTTTTACAATCACTTTAAACCTAAAAATTGTTTAAGCTTTAGCCATGCCCCTTCCTGTACCTCCCACACAATTGTCTCTATCCTAGGTAATATTAATTCCTTCACAAGTTGTATACTGGTGCACGGAATCCACCATAACTTGATATTTGATCATGTATTTACAATTGTTTTATAAATGTGCACAAAAATGCACATTCCACACAAATTAACCTGCCCTACATAAAATTGTATTCCTCATAACTTCCGAATATATGATCTCTGAGAGAGAGGGTATATATATATAAGTCGGTTTAGCTGACTGAAGCTTACTTACTTGTTTTTTTGTATATTGAGACATAAGGTTCCATAAAATCAGCACAAACAAATTTTAAATCTTATTTATTTAATTTTTATTAATTCTATCATCTTCGAGATGTGCAGTTTTCATAATTTAGAAAAAAAAATAATTTACTTTTTTATTTATATCTAATTTTCTTAAATTGCATTAATATTTTATGTATTTTACAAATTTTGTAAAAATTTTGAATTTATTAAAAATTATAAAATTAAGCAACTAAAAATGTTATGTGTGGGACCTAAAAATATTTTTTGTGTACATTGAGAAGTACTGTTCAATCAAATCAGCACCAACATTTTTAAATTGAGACAGTTTATTTATTTTTTATTAATTTTTTCATCTTCGAGATGTGCAGATTTCATAATTTAGGAAAAATTAATCTATTTTATAGCTGAGCAATTTCATGTGAAGCAAAAAAACTGCTTTTCTCGATTTTCAAAAAATAGGAAATTTTAGACACTAAGGTAGATCGAAAATAAAGTATTTTCGTTATAAGGTAATTTCAAAAAAATTTAACTTTTTGTGTTTTAAGACGCGAATATATTTTTTTTTCATTTAGTTATTCGGAAAACTATCAAATCTTAAAAAAAATTTATTTTTATTTATTTTTAAACAAAAAATACACCTTTGATTTTTGCATCACACAAATGTTATCTTATCTCTACGATTTTGATGAAATTTTCAAAAAACAAGAAATGGTAGACACTAAGGTGGATCGAAAAATAAAGTTTTTTGTCACAAAGTAATTAAAAAAATAACTTGTTGGTGTTATTAGATAAGAATATATTTTTTTCTAATTTCAAGCAACTTTCTTCTAGTTATACAGAAAATTGTCAAATTCTACAAAAATATGTTTTTCTTATTTATTCTATATACAAAAAATATACCTTCGTTTTTGTAAATTAA
>OX377622.1:140898523-140957529 GCA_947397865.1 Polietes domitor | reverse complement strand
TCCAAACAAAAATGTAAATGAACTGACCTGGAGCTTAATTATTAGACTACCAAAACGATATCGATTAAATACAAATAAAGCTCGAAAAAATAATTCACATATCCACAATCAGCATTTCACTTTTCAATCCAAACGAACGCTTCCCAATTTAATCTCGCTCCAAATTATTTGACAGGCATGAGAGAATAGTCTACTCTCTACAATAGGCAGTGTTTTTATTCAAAGGGTGAATACATATAAAAACACGATATTAATATTTCTTCAAATCACACTCACTTCGTGTGGAAAGGCTTCCTTCCGTCCCTTACCTCAAGGGGAAGTCCCATAAAAAATCGTTTTAAAAATATATCTACATCTGAATACCTTTTAATTTAATATTTTCATTCCATCTCATATCTCACTCTTTCTCTCCCATACAGGCTGGTATTTTGAAAAAGACTCGCTACATAACGGTAACATCGACCATCGAAAAGTTCTTGACTTCGGAAGCTTCAATCGAGCCCCGCAACGACAATGAACCCTTAACGGAGAATATTTTGGCCAGCTCGGAAAAACCGAGCGGTGGCGGACTGATGGGCAGTGTCACCACTTTGCCGCCCATCTACATTAACAACGACTCGTATACGCCATACTTGGAAACTGTCACGGAATCGTTTAGTGTGGTCAATCAAAAACTGAAGACACAAATTCTGCCCGTGATCAATGAAATCGAAAACCAAACCGTCTATCACACGTTAGTACAAACCATCGATTTGACCAGCTTGATAACAATTATCAAGACGGTCTCACCCGATATGGAAACGAAAGATTTCAATGGATTCCAGGACTTTGTGGGCAATTTAGATGAGGCCGGCTCAGAAATCAATTTGGATCTTGAGTTTGGCGACGAGGGCAACCATGAGGCCAGCAGCGAATCGAACAACAAACATTTAGATTTAGATGGTTTAGGGCACAACAACAACAACAACAAGACCACAATACTGCCAACCCACACAGCCGATACACAGAATCTATTAATGCCAAATGTGATTACGAACTCGCGGCCGGTGGTGAAACTGGAAACTCTGTGGGAATCATATGTGGTGCCCATAACAAACGGCCAATCCACTACTTACCGCACCTTGTCCAAGGCCAAGGGTGTGGTGGAGAAGACGGAATATATTTTGGATACGACCACAGTGCCACCACAAATACTGCCGCCCTCGACAATAAATCCTTTCCTATTGCCACAGCTGCCACAACAATTCCAAACCATTACGTCGCCCGTTGTTCAACAGACCATCGTAACGCAGACGGAAAGTAAAATATTGAAGCTCACCTTTGGTGCGAAGACCGCCTACACCACACTCTACTCCACACAAGTTGTACCCACCTTACATACAATGTACGTGACGACATCGGTGCCCGTCCAGCCAACAGCTAATCCCTTCCAAGGCTTCTATCCACAACCCTACAATCCATTCGCCTATCTGGGCTAAACTGTGCCCACCACATGTACAATATTTTTACTTTTATGCGTTCATTATACATCCCGTAGAACGAACTACTACTATTCGACCTCGTTATCCGCGTAATTGTAAGTTTATGTTTTGTATAAAATACTCAATATTCACAAATTCGCATCCATCTATCAAATTCATTACTCTGTAAATTCTTTAATTTATTTAAAATAACTCAAAACTCAACAATCATACCTACCACATACCTACATACATACAAACAAACAACATGCATACATATGTACAGATAAATACAAGAAACTACATACTCCGAAGAAAAAAAATAATATGTTAAATGATAATAATAATTATTATAATAATGATAATAATAGTTATACATAATAAATAATAATAATATTTAAAACGAAATTGGATTTTTACCAAGAAACCGAATTTAAAATTTAGCATTGTATTTACCTACCTAGTATCAATTATATGTATTTACTAATTGGAGCTCAAATAATAATTTAAAATTAAAGTTGTTCAAAAATAAATATTTTGGTATTTTTTGTTATAATATTTTGGCTAAAACCAAATAATTATGCTCTTTTCTTTATTAGGTTTAGTCAAGCGAAGGCGTATCATTAAATTTATACGCCATACTTGTTTCAAGTGGCAAACACTTTAAAAATATTAACTCGCGATTTTCTGAGTAGCCACATCATCTACACCACAAGGTTAGAGCGTTGACACCAAAAAATGCGATAATAAAATTGAACTGTAGTGCGATTCATTTGTCCGGTTTTCATTAATCCCATTACAGCATGTTAATGATGTATGCCAACAAAAACACTTTTTGAAAATTCTACAATCTTGACAATTTTTTTTTAATAAATCAAGGGATAAATAAATAGCACCTAATAGCTCTATGATTTCGAGAATAATCGTTTATGTTTATCTCAAATATTTTCGATTTTGATTTATCTGTTTTCATAACGTTTTCAGTGTGGAACGAAATATAAATTTTGGCTCTCCTGAATATTTAATTTTTCCGAGATAAGCGACCTTTAAGGAAAACCACAGATTTATTTGTGATAAATATTTACAAAGTCCAAATATATTTTACTATCAGTGCTCGCTACTTCGCGCGCGGAAACGCTAATTATCAGTTTTTTCCATCTCTGATTTTGGATAGTATTTATTGAATTTTCTTTTGGTGAATATAGATAAATATAAAATAGTAATTTCCTAATAGATAGCTCTCATACACAGTCGATGGAATGTGTTTGTCGAATTGCACTATTTTCGCAGAACTCCCTTCGTTTGAATCATTTTTTATAAATTTCTACCCGGTTTCGAACAAAAAACTACAACCGCAGAGCCTTTTATATCCTCGATCTCATGTTTCTAGAGGCAGCAGGCCATAACTTTTGCACAGCTTTCCCAAAAAGTACATATTTTGAAGTAGGTAACATGTACTTTATTTGGTACCAAATTTATTTATAAGTACAAATACTGAAATAGCCCTTAATGTTCCGCGTTTACGCGTTATTAAAGGGCTGTACATTCATCTCCTTTGTCCCGCGCACCCTTTAAAAGTGCAAATTTCGAAAAATCCAATTGTACTCCAGTTCTACGTGGTCAGAGAAATACATACATACCAAAATTCATGATTCTAGCTGCAATACATTCGTTGGTACCATATTTATCCCTTCTTGTCACGCTAACCCCGTAAACGAAGAAATTTCAAAAAATCAATTTAATTTCACGATTCTTGCTGCAATACTTTGGTTGGTACCATTTTTATCCCTTTTTGAAAAAATCTTATTTTAAAAAATCATACTAGGTAACATGTACTTTATTTGGTACCAAATGTATCCCTTTTCGTCCCGCATCCTCCTGATAGGAACAAATTCTGAAACAGTCATTAATGTTCCACGTTTATGCGTTATTAAAGGGCTGTACATTCATCTCCTTTGTCCCGCGCACAATTCGAAAAATCCAATTGTACTCCAGTTCTAAGTGGCCAGAGAAATATATACATACCAAAATTCATGATTCTAGCTGCAATACATTCGTTGGTACCATATTTATTCCTTCTTGCCACGCTAACCCCGTAAACGAAGAAATTTCAAAAAATCAATTTAATTTCACGATTCTTGCTGCAATACTTTGGTTGGTACCATTTTCATCCCTTTTTGTCCCGCGCTTAAAAGTTCAAATTTCGAAAACTACATTTCACGATTCTATCTGGAATTACTTAGTTGGTGCCATTTTTATGCCTTTTTGTGCCGCTCGCCTCTTAAAAATACAAAAATGCATTTATATTGCGCTTCTATGTGTTGAGAGGAATTTACATATTAAATTTCACGATTCTAGCTGTAATACTTTAGTTGGTACTATTTTTATCCCGCTCACTACTTAAAAGTACATATTCCAAAAAATTCATTTATGCTGCGCATCTACTCGGTCGGAGGAATGTACATGCCGAATTTCACGATTCTAGCTACAATACTTTAGTTGGTACCATTTTTATCCCTTTTTGTCCCGCTCACCCCTTATAAGTACAAATTTGGAAAACTCCATTTAGATTGTGCTTCTACATTTTACATAGGAAATTACACCCCAAATTTTACGTCTACAGCTACAATACTTAAATAGGTACCATTTGTATCCCTTATTGTACCGCTCACCCTTTATAAGTACAAATTTCGAAAAATCCATTTAGATTGCGCATTTGCGTTGTCAGAGGAATTTAAACATCAAATTTCACGTTTCTAGCTGCAATAATTTAGTTGGTACCATTTTTATCCCTTTTAGTCCCGCTCGCCCCTTAAAAGTAAAAATTTTGAATAATCCAATTATGTTGCAAGTCTAAGTTGTCAGAGAAGTGTAAATAGCGATTTTCACGAATATAAATTAAATTGGTACCATTTTTTATCACTTCTTGTCTCTTTCCTCCCTTAAAAGTACAAATTTCGAAAAAAACACAATTTTTGCAGCTCTTCTGCATGGTAAGTGAAAGGCACACACCGAATTTCATGTTTCTAACTACTGCCATTTAGCCAGGACGAAAGTTTGATATTTATCCCTTATTGTCCCATTTCACCCCCTAAAAGTACGAATTTCGTAATTTATTTCTTTCCCTCTTAGTCCGCGTCTCCGTCATATTTGGGAACTACACTGAAAATTTCATGACCCTGGCTTCAGGCGTTTGATTTGGGCGCTGATCAATGATAAGTCAGCCAACTCTCAGTAACGCAACTCTTGTATATATATAGATATATAGATCAATACACCATGTAAGTAAACTTTAAAGGTCATCAATCAGGTTTGCTTCGAAATGATTTTATTTATTGTTTAATTGTCGAAAGTTAACTAATTTGCCCTTTTTTTAATTTGTGGCACTATTTACTGCTTATTATTTATCATAATGTTGGTAGCGTATGAGTTATATTAATTGGGGGACAATATATTACTCATACGCTTGTGGTGTTTTTAAGGCAAAAACGATGTATTTTTCTGAACTTTTCCCTCAGTCTGAATTTTCGTTTTCATTTCCAAATAAGTGAAACCAATAAAATGAGATTTTATTCTTTTCTAAAAATGTTGTCATTTGAAATTGCAAGAGTTTTGCTTTATTTGTCCTCTTTTTTAATAATCCGGCCCTGTGTAAATAATTTATATGTGTTCTTAACTGGTTCATAAGCATATGTATATTAGGTTGGAAAAACAATTTCCAGTCACCCCGCAAAAATAAAGTTTGGATTGTTTAATAATGATTTGCAAAGTCCTAGAGCAAGCCATCTAATAGCTAAACGATCCTGAAAAATACACCTAAAAATCCTGCTTTCCCGTGCAAATTTTTTTGTGCTGCATTTTTGTCAAAACATTTTTGTCTGAAATAATATACCCTTGAAAGCTCTTTATTTTGTAGAAAATAAATAGCGATAGTCAATACCTTTCAAATGATGCCTAAATGTCAATTTTTGTAAAAAGAGTTTGAAAATTTTGGCTCTGAAAATCCATCTCCTGTATTAAATTATTTTACAAACAACTTACAAACTTCATTTTTCGTCCTATACATCCTTCTACTTATTATACCCTCCACCTCCAGGATGGAGGTATACTAACTTTGTCATTCCGTTTGTAACACCTTGAAATATCGACCTGAGACTCTATAAAGTATATATATTCATGATCGTCATAAAATTCTAAGACGATCTGGCCATGTCCGTCCGTCTGTCCGTCTGTTGAAAGCACGCTAGCATCTAAACGAAAAAAGGTAGAACGTTAAAATTTAATTTAAATGCGTCTTATAGTCGTAGATCGGTTGGGATTGAAACGGGGCGAAATCGGTCCAAAGGGAAAATTTTTTCCCTCACAAGGACTAAAAATACCCATAATAATCCCTAATATTTTAGCGTATTTAAGCACGCTTTTTGAATATGTCTGTTTATATTTGCTTGATATTTGTTATGCGCATTCCCCTTATAACAAAAACGTGCACCATAAAGTGATTATTATTTGTAGGGGGTGAAATGGGACAAAAAAGGGATAAAAATGGTACATATTAAACGACAACAGCTAGAAACACGAAATTCGGTGTGTACATTCCTCTAATTAAGTAGATACATAATATAAAATTATTTTTATTATTTATGGGTATAGAGGGATAAAAATGGTACCAACCAAACGGCTGTACCTAGAATAATGAAATTCGGTGTATACATTCCTCTGAGTGTGTAGACACGGAAAATAAGATGATTTTTCGAAATTCGTACTTTTTGGGGTCAAAATGAAAAAAGGGGATAAAAGTAGTACCAATCAAATGACTGTAGCCAGAGTCACGAAATTCGGAGTATACATTCCTCTGAGTGTGTAGACACGGAAAATAAGCTGATTTTTCGAAATTCGTACTTTTTGGGGTTAAAATGAAAAAAGGGGATAAAAATAGTATCAATCAAATGACCGCAGCTAGAGTCATGAAATTCGGAGTATACATTCCTCTGACTACGTAGACACGGAAAATAAACTGATTTTTCGAAATTCGTACTTTTTGGGGTCAAAATAGAAAAGGGGATAAAAATAGTACCAATCAAATGACCGCAGCTAGAGTCATGAAATTCGGAGTATACATTCCTCTGACTGCGTAGACACGGAAAATAAACTGATTTTTCGAAATTCGTACTTTTTGGAGTTAAAATGAAAAAAGGGGATAAAAATAGTACCAATCAAATGACCGCAGCTAGAGTCATGAAATTCGGAGTATACATTCCTCTGACTGCGTAGACACGGAAAATAAACTGATTTTTCGAAATTCGTACTTTTTGGGGTCAAAATAGAAAAAGGGGATAAAAATAGTACCAACCAAATGACCGCAGCTAGAGTCATGAAATTCGGAGTATACATTCCTCTGACGGAAAATGGACGAACTTTTCGAAATTCGTACTTTTTGGGGCTAAAATGGAAAAAGGGGATACAAAATGTACCAACCAATGACCGCAGCTAGAGTCATGAAATTCGGAGATTTTTTTTCCAAATTCGTACTTTTTCTTTTACGGCCAAAATTGGTTGAATCATGAAGTTAGGTTATTTTGTACGTCTGATAATGGATTTTCAAAATTTGTACTTTTGGATTTAAAATACAATGAAAATACAACCAACTATAGTACCCACTATCTACCAAAAATTATGGTATTTAAGCTTTTTGAAAATATAAATATAAGAATATTTATTTTTTGATTTGAAATTAATAATGGTTTGAAATAATTAAAATATTTTATTTATTTATAAAATTATTTTCTCAATATTTTTATCTGTTTTGGTTTGGCTATATTAAAAATATTATATTTTCCTGTAATATTACTGCACTTCTACTAAAACCGACAACCTTTGCGGATTGCAATCCATGGTGGAGGGTACATAAAGTTCGGCCCGGACAAACTTAACGCCGTTTTTACTTGTTTTTTATAACATCTCTTACAAAATGTTTCCAAGAAATATGAGTTTTTAGCTGTCACTTTTTCAAAACACAAAAACTCAATATAAAGTGCTTGAAAGGGTCTATTAATTCAGAAATAAATTTTGGACTAAAATCCAACATAAAAAATAACACGGGAAAACGTGATTTTTAGAGGTATTTTCAGGTGCGTTTAGCTCATAGATGACTCGACCCAGCGACGAATAAACAATCAAATCTTCATTTTTTGCAATTTTTTTTCGTGACCCATCCATATTGAACGTCTTCATATAGCTTTTATTTTACAAAAGTCTTTAATTTATAGTTTTTTTTATTATTTATTTCATATTCACAACGTTGTAAAACATAAAAAATATAATCCGTATGATCCGCAATAGCACAGTAGTAGTCTCTGTTAATTCCTGGGATGTATTTCATGGACGGTACTTTAAACTATCTGGTTGAGGGTGCTAAAACTAGATGAGGCTTTGTCGATTTCATCAAAATTCTTCTTGATCTTCGAGGCGTCGGAGGGTATTTGCAGTTCGGGCGATACTGTGAAATAAACATCTTCTAATAAATGATTGCATAAACTAGTTCTTAAAGATTTCGGCTGATTTTCACACTGAGCGGCTAATTTCGAAAGCAATAGTTTTCTGTAAAGACAAATTATGAATCAGAGACAAAGTGTAAATAGAGATGTGATCATTGGAAAATGAAATTGGGAAATTATTGTTTTTTTTGTATGAATATCTTTACCGTAACATTTGGGAATCCACATTCATGTTATTAAAGTAAGCTAAATTCAAAGTTTAATAAAAAGAGACAATAGACAATTATGTATTTGTTTAATATTATTATTGTCCAATAGCGTTAGGCTATACTATGCCATAACACAGTTACAAGTTCATGCTCTTCTTTATCTATACACAAATCTAGAGTATAGGAATTGATAATTATAAAATAATAATAAGTTAAATGCGTCATGCCTTTTTCTATACAAATCATATTCAAGTGGAAACCAAAGCAAACTTAAATTAAATGGCCACCGCCTATAGTATCCAAGCTGCGTTTATCTACAATTCTTTTGGAATACAAAAACGACAGTAAATCATTGATATTCGAACCTCGTAAAGAATCTAGACTGTGTCTCTGGCGAATCTCGTTGTGAACAGGAGCCAGAGCAAACATTTGGTAACGATCGTGCATCGAGCCCAGATTTTGCAAAGCGTTAACTCTTACGGAACCAAAATCCTCTTCGGAGGCTAAATGTATAGATAATACAAGATATGACAAGATTTACTTAGATTTTCTTAGTAATTACCACTGAAATACTTACATAGTGGTGTCAAGGATACCTAAAGGAATGGAGAAGTAAATAGGACGATAGGACGACTATTAAATATGACCAATTCAATTGAGTAGCCTCGAGTGACTTACCTTTTGCGGCATTGCCATAACATTGACAATCAAAATTAATACTGATGCGAGGAACAAATACTTCATTTTATTGGCCAAAAATATATTATTTTTAGGTGAATATTAATTTAGTTGTTACTCTGCCAAATGAGAACTGTGTGATTTCGATTTTTGCCTTTAGCTTTTATACCCAGAATTCTTTCAACTCGAATGTATCCATATTGTTGGGGCATAACAATCTATAGTACACATTATGTTGTTGTTTTAAGGATTTGTATCCGATATAAACTAACCAACCATATGATCAAATAACACCACAACGCACAATCTACAATCTGGCGCTAACAATGCGTAAACAGTTTTTAGATATTAGTGGTTAGTGGGCGTTTAGTTGATGGTTAATGGAATGTTCTTTCGCTTAAAAGGCCTTCTAACATATACACTACAGATGGTATGCGTGCCTTTGGTATTTAGCTTTTAAATAACATCCAGGCAACAAGTTTATGCGATATATTCATTCCAGAACAATTGTCCAATATGTCTTTAGTTATCATTAGAATTATCATGGTTTTCTTAGGTTTATTTAATTTTTAAATTTTAAAATAAACATTAAAGGAGGTTTGTCTGACAGTTAGGGTTTGGGGTCCGGGAATTCCCGAATCGTTTTTCCCGGGAATTCCCGAAAAAATTTGGACGGGAATTCCCGGGAAAAAATTTAAATTTCCCGGGAATACGGGAAATATTAAAAAATATTTTATTGATTATTTTGAGCATTAATTCAGTTATACTATATAGAAAGAAAATTGCGAAAATCAGATAGGGGAATACACACTTTTTGTGAAGATATTTGCAAGATTTTATCGTGAAATAAAAACATCATACTATGGCTGACATTAAATTTCTTGTTTTCGTGTTGTCATTTATTTTGGCTTAAGAAGAAGACTTCAGCACAACCTTTGGGTGATCGGGACAAAAAGGGATACAAATGGTGCCACCGTAAATTTGATATGTAAATTCCTCAGACCATGTAGAAGCGCAGTCTAATTGGATTTGTCAAATTTTGTACTTTTTAAGTGCGCTCGGGACAAAAAGGGATAAAAATGGTGTACAACCCATTAATTACGTAAACGCGGAACATAAATGGATATTACAAAATTTGTACTTATAAGGAGGATGCGGGACGACAAGGTATAAACATGGTACCAAATAAAGTACATGTTTTAGGGGAAGCAAAAACACATGTTACCTTTAATGTTTTTTCAAAGTGTGTACTTTTTGGGAAAGAGGTGCAAAAAGTTATGAAGTGGCCGGCTGCATCTAGAAACATGAGATCGAGGTTATAAAAGGCTCTGCGGTTGTAATTTTTTCTTTTCTACCCAATTGAAACGACAAGTACATTCCTTTGACTCTGTATGAGAGTTATCTAATAAGAGGTTTCCAAATTATTATTATAGATTTCCGATGGGAAGCAGCGCGTACTGCTAGTGTCCAATATTATGAATTCTCCAATCCTTTCTATGTAAAATATTTTTAAAATGGAAAATATTTTCTTGAATATTTTAATAAAAAGTTTCGTTTTTAATTTGTAATATGTCAGCATTTTAACCCTAAATTTTAAAACCTAATGTTATTTTCATTTATTAATTTTCTTTTCAAATATTTTCGTAATAACTACTACAATAAAATATATTTTTAGATTATTATTATTTTGTTCTGTTCCTTGTGTCATATAGTTTTATTAAGAATTGCATTCATATTGAAAATGATCAAAAATGTACGAAAACCTTTAAAAAGTTTACACGGACGTGTACGGTGTACTTTAATGGGTTAAAAAGCACACCAATGTTGATATTTTAAACCTTATTGGACGTACCTAAAATAAATTATGTTTTCCCGGGAATTCCCGGTATTCCCGGGCATGAAACTTTTCATTCCCGTTTTCCCGGGAAATGAAAAAAGTCCGGGAAACCCCAAACCCTACTGACAGTCCATATTACACTTGAAACAGATGATATACATCTAAAACTATAGCTGTAATGGAGCTAATTGGCGTGTTTATTTTTAATTTTTCATTGCCCTTAAAAGGACTACAAAGTTCCAAAGGATACAATTTTTAACAAAAAAAATATTTTTAATACTTATTCGCACGCTATGACAAAATGTCAAATCAAAGACGAGAATATGTGCTAAAAATACTTTAAATTTTAAGCTTCTATCTGTATTGCTTTAGTATTAAGAACCATATAAAGTTTTGTATCTTAAAAAGCAAAATATAAATAATCTAGAAAATCTGTGGAGTAAACTTGATATATATGTAATTGCTGAACTAATACAGATAGAAGCATGATAGTTGAAGTATTTTTAGTAGATATTTAATTTGACTAATATAGTTATCATAGGATGAGAAGAAGTATATAAAATAATTTTTTGAAAAATTGTTTACTTTGGAACTTTGTAGTCCTGTGCAGGGGCAACAGGATGAGGAAACGAAATAAAAAACGAAAAACCCCAAGTAACCCCATCTTGCCTATAGTTTCATACGTAATTCGTCCGGTTCAAGTGTAACATCTAACATTTTTGTACAGTGTTATTTATCATGATGTTGGTAGCGTTTGAGTTATATTAATTGGGGACAATATATTACTCATACGTTTTTGGTGTTTTTAAGACAAAAATGCTGAACTTTAACCTAAAAAAATCTAATCAAGCGAAAGACGGAAGAAAAACTTAAAAAAAAGACCGAAAGACCAAGCAAAATTTATAAATCCACAACATACATGCCAGGACTATCCGAAAGACTAAAACATTCTAATACACTGTGCAACATTTTTGAAGTCATTTCAAAATAACCATATACGGACATCGCTACATGATAAAAGACCAAAAAAAAAGACCCGTGTTTTTTTTCCCCCCAAAGTCATGCACTTTTTTTTTATGGGTCCCCAGAGATTTGAGGCCTCGGTGTAATTTTTGGAAAAAAGTGATCATATTCTCAGGCTCATATCTTGCAAACCGTTCGGAATTTTGATTTACTCTCTGAGGCAAAGTTCTAGCTCTTGTCATAAAGAACAAAAATTGTGAACATATAAAATCAAAAAAACTTCATCTTCAAAAAACTTAAAAAAATTCGATTTTTTCCCCTGTTCAGGTCCATAGGTAGCAAACCGCTGAAAATTCAGGGAAACAATCAACTACAAAAATGTACCTAAGATCTCAATAAACAACTTTCTAGAACATATGAACTTCCTAGGAATTATTCTTAACACCGTTTAGGTAGCTCTTAGGTAGCCGCAAAAGTGAAAAATTTTCCAAAAATTAGATTTTTTCCTTTTTTGCCCTGT
The DNA here is from genome assembly GCA_947397865.1 of Polietes domitor. Taxonomy (NCBI): domain Eukaryota; kingdom Metazoa; phylum Arthropoda; class Insecta; order Diptera; family Muscidae; genus Polietes; species Polietes domitor. The sequence goes on along the minus strand of OX377622.1, from coordinate 140,945,368 downwards.
TCAGGTCCATAGGTAGCAAACCGTTAAAAATTCAAGGAAACAATCAACAACAAAAATGTACTTAAGATTTCAATAAACAACTTTCTAGAACATATGAACTTCCTAGGAATTATTCTTAACACCGTTTAGGTAGCGCTTAGGTAGCCGCAAAAGTGAAAAATTGTTTATTCCAGTATTTCTTACCCACACGACATCATCGATGCCATTCAACAAACAACAACAAAGTCGTCGGTCCAAAAATTTGCACTAACAAAACACATGACAATTCAAAGCAGCGAAGTAGTCGCAATCCATTTGTACCAACAACATTAACAACACATATGTAGCCGCAGCACACAATATAAAAGCGACACGACGCTCACATTGAGGCTTTTATACTGTGTTGTTGTTGTTGTCGCTTTTATATTGTGTGCTGCGGCTACATATGTGTTGTTAATGTTGTTGGTACAAATGGATTGCGACTACTTCGCTGCTTTGATCTTGAAGATGAAGTTTTTTTGATTTTATATGTTCACAATTTTTGTTCTTTACAAGACAAGAGCTAGAACTTTGCCCCAGAGAGTAAATCAAAATTCCGAACGGTTTGCAAGATATGAGCCTGAGAATATGATCACTTTTTTCCAAAAATTACACCGAGGCCTCAAATCTCTGGGGGCCCATAAAAAAAGTGCATGACTTTGGGGAAAAAAAAAAACACGGGTCTTTTTTTTTGGTCTTTTATCATGTAGCGGTGTCCGTATATGGTTATTTTTTTTTCGTGTTGCACTGTGATATTTACTACAAAGAAAAATTTGAGTTGGCATATGAAACACATAGGACCGTCAACCAACTATTTAGTAGGACAAAATCAAAAATCAAGAAAGAGGAGAAACCAAACGTCGTGTACAAGATAAAATGCAATGGTGACAAGTCCGACATATGCCAGAAGGTATATGTCGGCACTACGAAAAATAAATTGAAAACCAGACTATTTTTGATCGTCACAAAATTCGGTGTATGCATTCATCTGACTGCGTAGGCACTTAAAATAAAAGGGAATTTTTGAAATTCGTATGGGTTTAAAATAGATTTTTTTCCAAATTCGTACTTTTTTAACCTTTACGGCAATTATGAATAGAAAATTGAAGTTAGCTTATCTTCCACTGTGTACGTGAATTAAAATAGGATGGTAATACAACCATCCAAACGACTGTAGCTGAAAATACACCCACTATCCCCCAATATTTAGGGTATTTAAGCCTTTTTGAAGATTGCTGCCTTATATTTACTTTTTGAATTGACTTGAAGTATTATTTCGATGTTTATAGCAAAAACATATTGGAAGCTTGGCCTTATAAGCGTGGTTTAAAATAATTAAAATTATATTTGTATTTATACAATTATTTTTTCGTTATTCTATTCGTTTTGGTTTAGCTATATTGAACAAATCGAAAATCGACAGCCTCTGTGGAATGCAATCCATGGTGGAGGGTATATAAAGTTTGGCCCTTCAATGAACAAATTATTTTTTTTTTCATTTTTTTAGTATGCGATTGCACAATCAAAAAATATATACTTTTCCATTACGTATTTTTCTTGGTGTTTTCTTTGTTTTTATACATTGTTTTAAAAAACTAATAAATACAATATAATTCTGTTGATTTTTCACTGAAAATCTGGTTGATTTTGCAAAAATAAAATAGAAAAAAATTGTAAAAAATAGAAGCCATCATTTCACCACTTCCAAGCTCAGACAGTCGCTAAAAAATACATCCAGGAACTCTACTATAAATATGTACCATGTTTATCCCTTTTTGCCGTTTGACGATGGACGTTTTGGTTATAGGGGGAATGCGCATACCCTATATCAAATAAGTACAAATAGACATATTGAAAAAATATGCTTAAATACTCTAAAATATTAGTGGTTATTATGGGTATTTTTAATCCTTGTGAGGAAATATGTTTCCCTATGGGCCGATTTCGCCCAGTTTCAATCCCAACCGATTTACGACTATTAGACACATTTATGGAAAATTTGGACGTCCTAGCTCCTTTCGTTTAGATGCTAGCGTGCTTTGATTTTTTATGACGATCAAGAATATATATGGGACATTCCACGACAAAAAGGACAGTTCAAAAAAAATTTTTTTTTGATTTCCTCCATTTTTTTACATTTTTTAGTACCCACTAAAAAACACCCCCTAGTATACTTTGAGTTTTTTTTCTGATTACTCGTTAAAAAGATGTAGCTTTTTTTTTAAATCGTTTAATAGTAGTTCTTTTTTCAGTCTTTTGCTCATAACTTCGTCAATAATGGTCCGAATTGGATATTCTTTTTTAATATTTTTGTTTTTTCAAGTACTTTTCAGAAAAAATATTGAAAAAAATATTCACAATGTTTTTGTATACAAATTTTGATTTTTTAAATTAAAACTTTAATTTTCAAATGTTTCGATTTTCTCGATTTTTTTTATTTAAACTCAAAATTTACACATAAATAAATGTGTAAATTTTGAGGCTTGGTTGAAAGTGGGCCTATAAAAATTACTATGTTCTTTAATTTTTTGAAAATTTGGAAACACGAAAAAATTAAAAAAACAGAGTAATTTTTATAGGCCCACTTTCAACCAAGCCTCAAAATTTACAGAGTAAATATATGTTTAAATATTTTTTTTCAAGAAAATCGAAGAGCACAGACAATTAAAAAAAATAAAGTTTAAATTTATATTTGACAATTAAAAAAATAAAGTTAAATTTATTTTTGACAATTAAAAAAATAAAGTTTAAATTTATTTTTGACAATTAAAAAAAATTTCAAAAAATTATTAATTATTATAGCTTGGTTGAAAGTGGACCTATAAAAATAACTATGTTATTTAATTTTTTGAAAATTTGGAAACACGAAAAAAATTAAAAAACAGAGTAATTTTTATAGGCCCACTTTCAAGCAAGCCTCAAAATTTACAGAGTAAATAGATGTTTAAATATTTTTTTTTTCGAGAAAATCGAAGAGTACAGACAGTTAAGAAAAATAAAGTTTAAATTTATATTTGACAATTAAAAAAATAAAGTTAAATTTATTTTTGACAATTAAAAAATAAAGTTACATTTATTTTTGACAATTAAAAAATAAAGTTTAAATTTATTTTTGACAATTAAAAAAAATAAAGTTTAAATTTATTTTTGGTTTTCAAAAATTTCAAAAAATTATTAATTATTATAGCTTGGTTGAAAGTGGGTCTATAAAAATAACTATGTTATTTAATTTTTTGAAAATTTGGAAACACGAAAAAAAAATTAAAAAAAGAGTAATTTTTATAGGCCCACTTTCAACCAAGCCTCAAAATTTACAGAGTAAATAGATGTTTAAATAATTTTTTTTTTCGAGAAAATCGAAGAGTACAGACAATTAAAAAAAAGTTTAAATTTATATTTGACAATTAAAAAAATAAAGTTTAAATTTATTTTTGGTTTTCAAAATTTTCAAAGAATTAAAAAAATTATTAATTATTATAGGCCCACTTTCAACCAAGCCTCAAAATTTACAGAATAAATAGATGTTTAAATTAAAAAAATTCGAGAAAATCGAAGAGTACAAACAAATAAAAATTAAATTTTAATTTAAAGAATCTAAATTTGTATACAAAAACATTGTGAATATTTTTTCTGAAAAGTACTTCAAAAACCAAAAATTAAAAAAAATATATCCAATTTGGACTTCTAATATACAATGACGACGAATGACAGCATAAACCAGTTTTATTTAATTCGTAAGCGTCTTCTTGGTATAGCTATATTTTGTTTGCCTCCTTGCCGAAATTTATACAACAAAATTGTTTAGTTTATAGTTTTTATTAATTATTATAAATTCACAACGTTGTTAAACATAAAAAAATATAAGTTGATCCGTAATATTACAGTAGACTCCGTTAAATCCTGGCAAGTATTTCATGGACAGCACTTTAAATTAACTGGTTGAGGGTGCTAAAGCTAGCCGAGGCTTTGTCAATTTCATCAAAGTTCTTCTTGATCTTCGAGGCGTCGGAGGGCATTTGCAGTTCGGGCGATACTGTGAAATAAACATCTTCTAATAAATGATTGCATAAACTAGTTCTTAAAGATTTCGGCTGATTTTCACATTGAGCGGCTAATTTCGAAAGCAATAGTTTTCTGTAAAGACAAAATATGAATCAGAGACAAAGTGTAAATAGAGATGTGATCATTGGTTGATGAAGGAGGGAAATCATTGATTGATTTATGGATTTATAACTTTACCGTAACATTTGGGAATCCACATTAATATTATTAAAGTAAGCTAAATGCAAAGTTAGATAAGAAGAGACAATGGAGTTATATATTATATGTTGTATTTGTTTAATACTACTATTATTGTCCAATAGCGATATGATATATAATGTCATTATATAACACAGTTACAAGTTCATGCTCTTAACGATCTATACAATTTATAATAATAAAGTAATAATTAGTCACATGCGAAATGCAGTTTTTTCCTCTACAAATCATATTCAAACTCAAATCAAAATTAATTTAAATTAAATGACCACCGCCAATACTATCCAAGCTGCGTTTATCTACAATCCTTTTGGCATACAAAAATGACAGTAAATCATTGACGTTCGAACCTCGCAAAGAATCCAGATTGTGTCTCTGGTGATCCTCGTTACGAACCGGAGCCAGTACAAACATTTGGTAACGATCATGTGCCGAGCCCAGATTTTGCAGAGCGTTACCTCTTGCGGAACCAAATTCCTCTTCGGAGGCTAAATTTTTTAGATAATAAAGTTATAAATGTACTTGTGTGCCTAGTAAGAACTTAAATACTTACACAGGGGTGTTAAGGATACCTATAGAAAAGGATATAAAAATGTAATAAATGCAATTGAGGATCAACGAATGACTTACCTTTTGAGGCATTGCCATAACATTGACAACCAAGATTAATACTGATACGAGGAACAAAGACTTCATTGTAGTGGTGAAAAACTTTCTAGTCCGGGATATTGAATATTAGTTTAGTTGTTGCTCCGTCCAGTGAGTACTGAGAACTGTATTAATTCCCAGTTGGCGTTTAGCTTTTATACACAGAATTCCTGCAACAGTTGACTAGTCGGGAATATCCATCTTGCTTTCCGGCAGAGCAATCTACAGTGCATGTTTTTGTTGTTTTAAGGATTTGTATCCGATATAAACTAACCAGCCATATGATCAAACAACACCACAACGCACCATCTACAATCTGGCGTTAACAATGTGTAAACATTTTTAAATGTCGGTGGTTAGTGGTTAGTGGGTGGTTGGTGGTTGGTGGTTGGTGGCTGATGGCTGATGGTTAATGCAATGTTCGTTCTGTTAACATACATACAGATGTTATGCGTCTCTTTGGTCTTTGGTTGCTAGATAACATCCAGGCAGGAGATAGACAGCGGAACGATGAGTACGTACAACATTATGCGTTATGAGATATGACTGTTTTAATTCAATTACAAGTGTCCAATATGTTTCCAGTCATCATTAAGTAATTCATTAGAATTAACATGGTTAACTCGTACTCGTGTGTAGGAGTGTGTGTGTGTGTGTTCTGTGTTATCACAAATTTATGACGTAGCTACAGTTTATATGTACGAGCCACGGTGACATGGTACATGATAAAGACCAAATAATGTTTTAATATTTCAACATGTAAATGTTCAATAACACCGTACGACAATTTTTAAAAAAAAAGTCGTTACACTTGAACCGGATGATGTACGCCTGAAACTATAGGTAAATGGAGCTACTCGACGTTTTTAGTCGTTCATTTCCTCATCCTGCTGCACCTTCACAGGACTACAAAGTTAAAAAGGATACAATTTTTCAAAAAATAATATTATATACTTGTACGCACCCTATGATAACGGTATTACTGTCAAATTAAAGAGGAGAACATCTATTAAAAATACTTTAAATATCATGCTTCTATCTATATTAGTTCAGCAATTACATCTATTTCAAGTTTACCCCTTAGTTTTTCTAGTTTATTCATATCTTGTTTTTTAAGAGACCAAATTGCGTTTCCGCATTTCCTCCATCTGATTCCTCGGGATTTGAATCAAGCTCATCTTCTTGGCTTTGGGTACCCATGTCTACGATTTCGTCTGCATTGTAGATCTGTTCAGTTGTAAGTTGTTCGTTTTTAATGATTTCATCCAAGTCGTCCACAAACATCGTAGCAGACTCATAATCAGCACACTCCTTTTCTCCCGTAGATTTCAGTCGACGGATTCCAAGACGTTTTTTGAATTTATCCAACCAACCAAATGAATAAGTGCACTCTGAATTCATGTTTAACTTCAAATGGAACATTTTTGCCTTTTCGACAATCATTTCGCCTGAAGTTCAGAAGCAGTTAACTTCAGTTAATTACCTGAAATTGGAGTTCCCTTAAATCTTTCTTTCCGAAACCATTCATATGTTGCGAAGTCAACTTTTGGATTTTCGGATGTTTTTAGTGTATATCTGTGTTTAAGGCCAAGCATTGATTCAGTATCGGAGCAAAATTTTAAAATCCGATCTTTGTTTTTTTATTAAATCGGATACAGTTTGAATGCCAACTCCATATTTTTCAGACAACATTTTAAAAGGTACTTTACGTTTTGAATATTCATTAATCAGCTCCATTTTTTCTTTAATTGAAAGAACCTTTCTTGCTCTTTTCGCGGATTTAGTTTTTGACGGTGGCATGATGTAAGGAAAGCACGTCTGGACAGATCAAATTTCACACTGATGAATGAATATGAAATTTGATATGAAAATTACACTTTCATGAAAAAGGGGAATCACCGAATTTTAATATGAGATATGTGTGTCATGTGCATCACGGATAATAGTGGTAAATCACGGTTAATAGAGGTAAAAAATCAACCACTCAGCTTCACGGTTAATAGAGTCACGGTTAATCGAAGTTCAACTGTATATATCTATGTCCCTATGACACCGAATAAGCATTGAAAACAATTTTGAAAAAATTTTATCCTTTGGAACTTTGTAGTCCTTTTAAGGGGCCACATGAAGAGAAAATGAAAAAATAAAAAATTTCACCTATAGTTTCAGATGTATGTAATCTGATTCAAGTGTAATGTGGACTGTCGGACAGTGTAATTGTACAAGAACTAAAAGTAATTGAGATTCATTCGAATCAATAAAACTCTGGACTCTGGCTTTGATGTTCCAGACTAGCCCAGATATATCTACAAGTAAGAGAAATACAATCCCACGAATAGGTTCCGCATAAGAACTCAGGAAATTCAATAACCTGAACAAGGTCTAAATGGTACGTTGAACTTAATCATAGAACTATGAAAGTCACAAGGCCCAACGCCATTTACACTCAGAAAAATAGCATTCCTAAATCTGAGTAAAATCTATACTACAATTTAGTCCAACAATTTTACTCCAGTTCAGTAAAAAGAAGTAAAAACGGCGTTAAGTTCGGCCGGGCCGAACTTTATATACCCTCCACCCTCCATGGCATTCCACAGAGGTTGTCGCTTTTCGTAGAAGTGCAGTAATATTACAGGAAAATATATTTTTTTAAATAGCCAAACCAAATATTGAAAAATTAATTTTTTAAATAAATGCAAAACAAATACAAATATTGAAAAATTAATTTTATAAATAAATATAATATTTTCAAACCACGCTTATAAGGTAATGCTACCAATACGTCAATTCAAAAAATAAATATTCTTATATTTATATTTTCAAAAATATTTTCAAAGCCATAAATATTGGTAGATAGTGGGTGCTACAGTTGGTTGTGTTTCCATTCTATTTGAATTCCAAAAGTACAAATTTTGAAAATCCATTATCAGACGTACATAGTGCAAAATAACCTATCTTCATGATTCAACCAATTTTTGCCGTAAAAGAAAAAAGTACGAATTTGGAAAAAAACTTTTTATTTTGCGTGTCTATGCAGTCAGAGGAATGTATGCACCGAATTCCATGATTCCAGCTGCGCCCATTTGGTTGGTACCATTTTTACCCCCTTGACGTTTCTACGCAATTAGAATTTTATCATTCTAGCTGTAGTCGTTTAGATGGTACTATCTTTATCCCTATGTACCATTATATCCCTTGAAAGTACTAATTTCGAAAAATTCGTCTATTGTCCGTGTCTACGCACTCAGAGGAATGTATACTCCGAATTTCATGACTCTAGCTGCGGTCATTTGATTGGTACTATTTTTATCCCCTTTTTTCGTTTTAACCCCAAAAAGTACGAATTTCGAAAAATCAGTTTATTTTCCGTGTCTACACACTCAGAGGAATGTATACTCCGAATTTCATGACTCTAGCTGCGGTCATTTGATTGGTACTATTTTTATCCCCTTTTTTCCCCTTAACCCCAAAAAGTACGAATTTTGAAAAATCCATTTATTTTACGTGTCTACACAATCAGAGGAATGTATACACCAAATTTCATTATTCTAGGTACAGCCGTTTGGTTGGTACCATTTTTATCCCTCTATACCCATTTTACCCCTTAAAAGTACGAATTTGGAAAAAATACTTTTATATTATGTATCTACTCAATTAGAGGAATGTATACACCGAATTTCGTGTTTCTAGCTGTTGTCGTTTAATATGTATCATTTTTATCCCTTTTTTGCCCCATTTCACCCCCTACAAATAAGAATCACTTTATGGTGCACGTTTTTGCTATAAGGGGAATGCGCATACCAAATATCAAGCAAATATAAACAGACATATTCAAAAAACATGCTTAAATTCGCTAAAATATTAGGGATTATTATGGTTATTTTTAGTCATTGTGAGGGAAAAATGTTTCCCTTTGGGCCGATTTCGCCCCATTTCAATCCCAACCGATCTACGACTATAAGACGCATTTATGGAAAATTTGAACGTTCTAGCTCCTTTCGTTTAGATGCTAGCGTACTTTCAACAGACGGACGGACATTGCTAGATCGTCTTAGAATTTTATGACGATCAAGAATATATACTTTATAGGGTCTCAGGTCGATATTTCAAGGTGTTACAAACGGAATGACAAAGTTAGTATACCCCCATCCTGGAGGTGGAGGGTATAAAAAATTAAAAGGTTAGAAAATTAACTAAATATGAGTAAAGTTTCCCTCTTTCAAAGCCATAGTAAGTAGTTCATTTACTAGAAATAGGGTAGTACATTTACTTAAAAACATTTCTTTGGATCTAATAAAACATTCTTACAATTGAGTAAATTCATACTTGTGAGGAAGAATATTTCCAAGGTTTTAAATAAGAAATAAACTGTTTGTTGGAATTTTTGTTGGATTGTTTGTATGGAAAAAATTCCATTTAGGAAATTTTAACTTAAAAATGTGTTTTTGCTACAATTAATGTAATATGTTTACTGAAATTTATGTAGAGTTCTTCATACATTTAATTATTATCATCTGAAATTGTTTAGAAAATTCTTGAATATTAATCTAAGAAGCAATTCTCATTCGTTTGCCGAGACTTATTTCTTAAATACTTCAAGTATTATTCTAAACAACCACTGCGAAGGCGCCTATCTTGCCTTCGCAGCAATCATCGAATAATAGCTCAACTATATTAAGGCAGAGGTATAATGAATTTTTTGAGAAATACGTCATATTGCCAATTTTTGTATCAGTTTTGCATACTCTGAAGCAAAACCATTTGTTTGAATTATTTTTAGTTAAATTTAACTTATTTTAAGTTCACTTTTTTCCTTGTACCAAGTAACATTTCCCTCAGTTTAAATAAAAAATTACTCGTTTTAAGGAAAAAATCATACAAAATTGTCCTCAGTTTAAATAAATATTTTCTTGATTTTAGTACAAAAATTACTTACTTTTAGTAAAATTTTACTAAGATTTAGTAAAAATGTACTTGGTTTGTATAAAAAATTTACTTAGTTTTAGGAAAATTTTACCTAAATTTAGTAAAAATTTATTGGGTTTTAGGAAAACTTTTCTTAGATTTAGGAAATTTTCAGCAAAATTTTACTTAGATTTAGTAAAAATATTCTTGGTTTGAGGAAAAACTTACTGAATTTTCCTCAGTTTGAGTAAATATTTACTTGGTTTGAGGACAATTGAACTAGAATCTAGTTCAAAGCATGTACTACTTTCAAGGAAAGTTTGAACTTGATAAGAGGAAATACTGCTTAAGCGCTATACAAAGTTCAATTTTCCTAAATTTTAACTCATTATATGATTCAGTTTTTTCTGAGTGTATATTTGAAACTTCTCTAAAAAGGGAAGCAAGATCAACGAAGAACAGTTGAGTTCGTCATTTAATCGTATGTAGTAAATACGTATGTATTTTTTAAGAGCTTGATAACTTTTTAAAAAAAAAAAAAACGCATAAAATTTGCAAAATCTCATCGGTTCTTTATTTGAAACGTTAGATTGGTCCATGACATTTACTTTTTGAAGATAATTTCATTTAAATGTTGACCGCGGCTGCGTCTTAGGTGGTCCATTCGGAAAGTCCAATTTTGGCATTTCCACGTTTTTGAGTAACAGAGGCCCAATTGCTGCGAACGGCGACGAATCGATAATTGATGGTCATCATTAACACTGGCCGATACAGCTGCGATATTTTCTTCAGTTCGCACTCTACGTAAGCGTGTTGGTGGTTTAATGTCCAATAATGTAAATTTGGTACGAAATTTAGTCACAATAGCCCGAATAGCCGCTTCAGTGCGTCGATCAAACTGACCATAAAATGGAAGCGCGCGATGAACTTTCTTAACACAGCACGCATTTTGATAATAAAATTCAATGATTTGCAAGCGTTGCTCGTTAGTAAGTCTATTCATGATGAAATGTCAAAGCATACTGAGCATCTTTCTCTTTGACACCATGTCTGAAATCCCACGTGATCTGTCAAATACTAATGCATGAAAATCCTAACCTCAAAAAAATCACTCTTTACCACATGCAGGCCCCATGTTCCATGTAGGAAGAACAGGAAATTACATATACATACAAACATTCATACACAATGTGATAATAGTTACTATAACTTCAATTCAATTCTTAATAATAACAATGTAAACCACCCCTTTTCAAATAGTGAAATAAATTTGTTTCACAATTTTTATTAGTATGTGACCTACATAAACAAAGCAACCTTAATTGAATTGCCCTAATATTCTGTTATGCATGTAATGTAGCTCTCCCGAAAAATGTGCGGGGAAGAATTATTCCAACTTTCCATCCACCCTTTTTACTTTTACAATTCCTCTTCCTTAAAAGGACTACAAAGTTCCAAAGAATACAATTTTACAAAAAATATTTTAAATACTTATACGCACTCCACTTTGATACTAGCATAAGTATCAAGTTAAAGAGAACAATATCAGCTAAAAATACTTCAAATTGCATGTTTCTATCTGTATTACTACATTGAAAACACATAGAAATTCTATCAACTTGTTTACTAATCAAACAACACAAAAACTAAAAAATTATTATAATTTCCATTTGCTTGACTTAAGTCGGCTTTTGACGAATGAATATTTCTTTTTTTTTGTAACATTTCTTTACTATTGTGCTAAGAACATCCAAAGAAAACGTGCAATTTTACAAAATTCAAATCAGAAATTCCTCATCTTTCAAATCCCGTCCATTTGTATATTGTCTAAACAGGTTACAAATAAATTAACTAACACTAATTTCGTAAGGGAAGAATGACGGCCACTTTCCACCCATCTCGGTGTCTAATATACTCTAAAACTGGTTTTAATTTCATATGGGAAGAGTCACGCCCTCTTTCCGCCCATCTCGGTGTCTAATATACTCTAAAACCGGTTTTAATTTCATATGGGAAGGGTCACGCCCACTTTCCGCCCATCTTTGCACAACTATTTACACTGGATCTACTCACACAAAATTTCAGCACTCTAGGTGTTATAGAACTGATAATAGGTTTTAACTTTGTATGTGAGGTACCACGCCCACTTTCCCAATACCACCCATTTTTGGCACAACTATGCAGGTTTATGCTAGATGTACTCACACAAAAGTTCAGTATTGTAGCTGTTGTAGAACTGAATATATTCGATAATAGGTTTTAACTTCGTATGGGAAGTAACACGCCCACTTTCCCAATACCGCCCATTTTTGACACAACTACGCACATTGATGCTATATGCACTTACATAAATTTTCAGTACTCCAGGTGTCATAGAACTGACAATATTCAATAATATGTTTTAACTTCGTATGGGAGGTGCCACACCCACTATTCCAATACCGCCCATAATTAGTGAACTTTCATAAAAATGCAAGACTCTCGCTGCAACAGTACTCCCAATATGCCAATTTATAAAAAAATCGAATAAATCCCCAATTTGTGTGGTCGGTGCCACGCCCACTGAAACCTATTTTCACCACCGGTTCAGCATAAAGATACTGTGACAATTTCAAGAAGATCGGTCCAGTTATTTAGGCATCTATAAAGAACAAACAAACAAACTTACAAACACAGATTCATCCCTATCCCTATTCATATTATACAACCTCAGTGTAAGTCTGTCTGTTTGTTTGTTCCGCAATCACGTGTAAACGGCTTAACCGATGTTGTTGAAATTTTCAGTACAGATAGATGTAGGTCTGGAAGGAACTATAGGCGATAGAATTTTTAAAAATGTTCTCTGTGGGCGGAGGGGGCGTGGCAAAAGTATTTTTGAGAGATAGAAGTCTGAAAATTGGAACATATATATTACTGACCACGAGAATGATAAATATGATGCCGAAATTTGGATTTTCATTTTGTGGGCGGAGTGGGATGGCAAAAGTGTTTTTGAGAGCTAGAAGGTTGAGAATCGGTACATATATATTACTGACCACGAGAATAATAAATATGATGCCGAAATTTGGATTTTCGTTTTGTGGGCGGAGTGGGCTTGGCAAAAGTGTTTTTTTTTTTTACCTAGAAGGCTGACAATTTATACATATATTACTGACCACGAGAAAGACAAATATGATGCCGGATTTTGGACTTTCGTTTCGTGGGTGGTGGGGGCGTTTAAAAAGAGTTTTTTCGCTAGAAGGCTGAAAATAGGAACGTATATATTACTGACCACGATAATATCAATATGAAACCTGATTTTAATTTTACCATTTGTTTTTTTTTTGCCTGGCGAAGCGGGCGGAGTTCAGCTAGTTTACATATATATAGATAGCTTTGCGCCATGTTCACATGTGTTAACCAAAAATACAATTTTCGGGATTTTGTGAGAAATTGTAATAGATTTCTTGATAAAAGGCTGAAAAATGGGATTTTTTTAGCATGTCTGAATATGACATTACAGCTTTTCATACTACAGACGAAATCGAGCTGAAATCGGCCTAAGTTCGGTTTCAAATGTCAGATCTCATACAAATTCACAATCGAGCTAATCTCGAACCTTTTCAAGCGGCACGCAAAATTAATCGATTTCAGCTCAAAGTCGATTTACGAATGTCAATTTTATATGAGATCTTACAGTTGTAAATCGACCTTAGCTCGAATTCACACGCAGACTGAAAAAGCTATAATAGCCTTTTGTATGCGAAATCAATCGATTTTAGCCTGAAATGACATAATGACGATTTTTAAACGTCAAATTTTTATGGGATGTAACATTTCAGTTAGATTTCGCATACAGTCTGAAAAGGCTATAACACAGTCAATGTCAAAAAGCTGTTAGAGTAATTTTAAAGTCGATAAACGTATTCAGATGGCTGACTTTATAGCCTTGTCACACTGCATGCGAAATCTAACTAACAGCTACATTTCGCATGCAGTGTGACAAGTCTATTAGGAACATCGCAAATGTTAGTCACTTTCCATACCACCCTCGTACATGTGCACATTTGAAATGGGACAACTAATGAACTTGACTACTTCTATGTACACACACATACATAAACAACACGCATAAACATCATTGTACCCACACCTCATCCTTGAACTCATTTCAACACAAAGGGGAAAGATATGCAAAGATGATACTGAGGGATATTTATGGTACTTAAGTGAAGTACATTCACATTATCACACAGAATATTAGAGCTGCGAATAATTGTGTGTGAAAAATTCGCTGTAAATCGCAGGAATAACAAATAACTTGGACAAATTTTCGATGTGTTCTTATTAGATTACAGCCTGAGCACGCCGAAGCGTTTGAATGTCGATGCCGCAGCATTCGCATTAAAACGTCACAGTGAGGTCAAGAATGCTAGTTTATTAATAGGGCGAGATAACAAGCTGCGATAACAAAAATCTAAATAAAATATTAAAATTTCACTCAAAATAAAAAAAAAATATTTTTAAGATTGTCAACATTTTTTTCGAGAAAAATAAAGTTTTAATGGTTTTCCAAATTTTCGAAAAATTAAAAAAATTATTAATTTGTATAGGCCCACTTTCAACCATGCCTTAAAATTTACAGAATAAATAGATGTTTAAATAAAAAAATCGAGAAAATCGAGGAGTACAAACAATTAAAAAATAAAGTTTGAATTTAAAAAATCTAAATTTTTAATTCTGAAAAGTACAAAAATATTAAAAAAACAATATCCAATTCGAGAAAATCGAGGAGTACAAACAATTAAAAAATAAAATTTTTATTCAAAAATTCTAAATTTTTAATTCTGAAAAGTACAAAAATATTAAAAAACAATATCCAATTCGGACCCTTATTGACGAAGTTATGAGCAAAAAAAAAGAACTACTATTTAACGAATATTCTAAATTATAACCGATATTCCCGATAAAATGAAATTTGGCTGCTGTATTAAATATGAAATATAACATCTGATACGTTGTATTGAGCTGGGCGATGGACTGTGGGAGTAAGAAGATTGATTGGACTGGTTTCAAGCAAATAGGTACTGCATTTTTGAAAATGTATCTTGTAATTGATTTCTACATTAAAATACAAAAAATATAAGGGGCTTTACTCGCAAACTAATAGTTGTGTTGTGATTGATGTTCGTTCCCTAAGGGCTTTTCTCAGGGGAAGCAAATGTTTTTCGCACTCATCACTATCATCAACTCCAAGTCGTGTTTGATATCTACCAGCAAACAAATAATAATACCACTCGATAGGATAGCATGAAGGGGTATTTTGGGGGAGTATGTCCGCAATTAAATTTGATGAATACTAGTTCTAATTCTATGAGATTTTTATTTTTCTTAATTGATTTCTTTTTTTTTTGTACATTGAACATGACAAAATAACAACAAACATAAATTGAGGGCCACATTTATTATTTTCCATCTCAAATGATAATAGTGTGTGTATGTGTTTTAGTTAGTTTAGTATTTAGTAGTTGTTGTATTTGTATATGTTAGATATTAAGTAATCTAAAACATTTGGTTTTAATTCAATTGAACACTTAAAAACTAATCGTCTGTCATTTTTTACCGGGAGCTGAAGTTTTTAGCACACGATGACCCGGAGCTGTTGGCGACAAACTCAGTGGTGATGGTATATCCTGGCGCTTGTCCTGAATGGACAGTGGCAGAAACTGTTGCTGGCGTTTCTTGCTAAGCTTATTGTTATCATAGCCGTTTTCGTTTTTGCCATAAAGTATGGCCAAATGAACGACACAGAATAGGCCTAAACTCTATAAGGAATAATAAAAAATGTATTAGGAAAAAAGGCTGTGGATTAACAATTTGCTATAGGTTGGTTGGTTACCTGGAAAATGGCAATGATGGCAGCACCAAATGCAGTAATCAATAGTGTATACTTTATTTGTTCGGACACAACGGCCAAACAACCACGTTTGTAATGTGTATCGCAGGCTGATTCATATGCATGCTCTGGTCGGGAACAGCAGGACCAGGGCAGCGATAAACGGCGGTAGTCGAGGGGGCCATCGACGCCACAGCATTGTAACTGCCGATATATAATATATATATTATTCATTCAATCATAATTATGTATACACACAGTGTGGTGTATATATTCGAATGTGTGTGCGTGTGTGTGCAGTCGTATTTACTCAATGAGTTAATGAATTCATGTGTGCGTGTATATATGTGTGTTTGTGTGTATGTGTCAAGGTTACCTGTGATTGCATTCTGTTCCACAAATGTAGGTTATCAACCTTGGTCCTGGAAAATTTATCCAAAAACTCGACGAATGAATCATCGATATAAATCTCCACCGAAGACGGCAAATGTTCCCGCATGGCCAGTGACCAGCCACACAATAGGAATTGTATTAAAATATTAATAACCAGGAATGTGGCAAACTTGATGAAATAGTACAAAAAAAGGGAAGGAACATTAGAAGGCCATTGTACGCCATTATAAACTGAGTTGAGAACTTACCATGCCCAGAAGACATCGCTTCTTTTGGTTAGTGGCCTGGCAGCCAATCCAGCACAATATGAAAGTTCCAGGACCCAAACACAGCAACAAGGCTGCGGGCGCCCAGAGTCTATTTTGCACTACGCCATAGTGTCCCGAATGTCCCCACAAGAGGGAAGTGCCCAGGCACAACTGTGCACAACCAGTTACCTGCAAGAATAAGGAAAAACATATTAAGACTTGTAATTTACATACATACATACATATATGTGCATGGACAAAGTTTGGATTCCCTGGAACTGATGTTCGTTCCCATGCTTTGGTCCTTTGTCTAATGTTTTTATTTACATCCTGCACACGAATACACACACATCCCTACATACATACGTATGTATTTATTTATGTACGTGTATGTTGCGCAACCATGTTTTCTTACATACTATATACCCATCCACACACAAATGTAAGTCAACCTTCGCAATTTATTATTATTATTATTATTTGCAAAATTTGTTGTTAAAATACTCACCGCTAATAGGACAATGTAACTATAAACCATGTATTTGAAACATTTTATGCGTTTAGTTAGTGCCATTTCATATGATGAATTGTTTGTTCTATTGCTGCTATTTGTACTCGGATATTTGCAAATCGGCTGTGTTTTGTGCAATTTTTATTTCTGATGATGTTTTTGCTTATTCGTCGTTATCTTTTTTGGTCACATAATGCATTCGACACACTGTTTACATTGAAACACTAACACTGGGAATGGTCAAAGTTAAATTGAATTTGTGAAATGTTTTCGAAATTAAATTATAAAAACAATTCAATTGAACTAAGAGTAATAAAAATTTTAAGAAAGCAGTTGATGGTTATCGTAACCAGACTTTTTCTTACATGGCATTGTTATACTTGTTTGCAATTTGAACAGTCAACGCATTATCTATAACCAAATTTACGCAAATATGTACCGATGTTTTTGTCATCTGAACGTACATGCACACACATACATATGCCTGGAAGGATGTTAATCCTCATACACAGTCAAGCGATCATATGACTTCAGATGGTAAAAGAATATACCTCCATTCAAATTTCTTTAATGGCAGGGCTTTCGACAAATAAATGCTTCAATTGTAAATTAAATCAATATGTTTCAGTTATATGTTATTTATCGTTATATTTCATTCACCGCAAAGTGGGTTTAAATAAATCCCATTAATCTTTTACAAAACGATTTGTATAAACCCAGAGAGCCACGTGCGGATCTCTATTACAAAATCTACTACAAAACGTCAAATTATGTTATGTCAAATGTGACAAACTACAACCAACTTCGCTCTATAGATTTCTTTCTTTTTCTTTCTTCCGGCCAAAGGAGACTGACAAAATGGTGCGTTGTGTATAAAATTTTATGGAAATAAATGAAATCCATGCATAAACTATAAAAACATTTCAAGTTGATACTAAATATGTATACAAACAGTGTTTCTCTAGTGCTTTGTGTGTTAATGTGACATGTAGTCGATTGATAAATTAACGTTAACGTGTAAACAATTTTCTTTATAATTCAAGACTAAGAAGCGTCGTAATGGAGGTCGCTGTAAGCACAACAGAGGCCATGTAAAGGCTGTGCGTTGCACCAACTGTGCTCGCTGTGTGCCCAAAGATAAGGCCATCAAGAAGTTTGTTATTCGCAACATCGTCGAAGCCGCCGCTGTTCGTGATATTTCCGAAGCTTCCATTTGGGAATGTAAGTTTTGTGCACTCGTGATAAATTATCCAATATATTCTAATAATTTCGTTTTTTTTCTATTTCAGCCTACACTTTGCCCAAGTTGTACGCCAAGTTGCACTACTGTGTATCCTGCGCTATCCACTCTAAGGTCGTAAGAAATAGATCTAAGGAAGCCCGTCGCATCCGTACTCCTCCAGTCAGAACTTTCCCCAAGGATATGGCTCGTAACCAACCAAGAAAGTAAATGCTGTAGAAGGCATCAATAAAAAAACTTCTTAAAGAAGATCAAATGTGTTTATAATGTTTTGGAAAGAGGCATAGGAACAAGCATATATAGAAATGGATTTGGGGCTGGGCAAAACAATTACAGGCTCAAGAGTGATGTGTTGGGTTGATCAAAAGTCCAGAAATTTTAGTCACAATCTTAGTGAATGCTACAGTCAGAAAAGTTTTTATGTTGTTTAAAGCTTCACTCTAGTCTTTGTTTTGGAATGCTTCTGGTGACATTTGTAGTATATTATTCTTCATAAGTAAAATTACTTTCCGATTGTAAGTTTCTCTATACTAAATTGGCGTACCTGGTTTTTGGTTTGCTATTTAAATACCTCATTTGGTTAAATCGCTGAAAATTAAATTAACTTAAAGATAAATAACTACCAAAAAAACTGGACACATCACAGGGCGTCAGAAACATGCGGAGGAATTCACTTGCTCGTTGGTCGTTTATATAAATATACGCAGTCATAGAAACAGCTAAGAATACAAAGAATTTAAAAGCTTACCACCGGTATGGCTGAGAGTACAGGGAGAGAATGGATACCGGCTGCAGAGATACCGGCAGCAAGTATCACTAACCGGCAAAATAAATACATTAGTATTGTGCGCTAACAAATTTATTTCCTAAAATGTAAATCATAACTACCTATCAAAATACGAAATAATCCTCAACTTTATTTAACACAGAAGCATAATTCGTAAGCTAAAATCAGTACAAGCTTAGATAATCAGAATACACAATTTATGACCACAACGTCAATGTGCAACATAAAACCCCATGCTCCTTAAGACAGACAAACAAATCAACTCCAACCTAATAATATGAGAAAAAAAGGAAAATAAAAATCTTGTAGAAAATGTTTAATTCAAGCTCGAGGTCTTTGTATTTTTTTTTTTTCAAAAATCGTCGTCATCCATTGAAAACAAATAAAAGAAAAACTTTTACAATCATGAACTAATCAATTAATTAAGGAGAGTACATCGATTAGCATCGATATGTATAAATCCAAAAACGAGTCTCGGTATACTCACAGCATTTTTGGCTTAATAAAAAGATGGAATTTATTGGAATAGTAGCTAGATATAAATACTCCAGTAGGACGATTTAAAATGACTATTTTTTCCGAAGCATTTTTGGCTTAATTAAAATGTGGAATGCTAGATATGCATACTCCAGTAGGACGATTTAAAATGACTACTTTTTTCTGAATGGCCCTTTGTTCCAACCTGGAACCATAGGAATCAATAGGGCTGGTTTTTCTTTAAGCCAGGATAACAAGCTGTGATAACAAAAACGTTTCGTTAACACAAAATTTGTTTTCAGAAACACATTGATATTGCTTTTGGCGACAATTTTAATTTAAAGAAAAACAGCCATAACATATATATATATATACATATATATACAATATTTGATTTTCAATTAAACATCTTGCGGAATGATATGATTCTTTAATCATCCTATATTATGATTCGCTTTTGCTTATAAAGAGGCATTTGGACGTATTATAGTCCAACAAGAAAGCCTTTATTTAGATTCTTAAAATAAAACAAAGACATCACGTGTCACCCAGTGTTTAGATAACGAGATATGGCAACTACTTTTACAAAGTATTCAGTAATTGTTACTCATTTAAGTGATTAAATCACATAAAGCCGATGGAAAATCTTCGAATGCGGCGACTGGCTGAGCCGAGCCAAACTTTTGCGGAGGCGCCTTTTGCATTTTTACAACATTTTTTGGCTTATTACCGTAGCAATATAAACATGCATCATAAAAAGTTAACCAACATTCCAAGCGTTTAAAGCTGCGAAATAAGCATACGTAAATGCTGATTGTTTTTTGACATGAAGTTTGAAAGAACGGCGGCTGACTATCGTAAATAGCAGAAAGCGGCGACTGAATACCGATTATAGCAGAGAGCGGCGGCGTACCACCAATATACTCCCTAACGGCTTCGATGTCTGAATTAAACAACACACGTAAAATTATTTGCGCAAAATTATTAAATAAAAGTTTTATATACACTTAATTTTTAATTCCAAAAGCTATAATTTGCGCTTTACAGTATATGTGCACCAACAGCCAATAGCGCTGAATAATTGCCAACACATTGCGCGATTGATTACTAAATACATAATTTTCGTCTTTTCCACATCACTAGTCTCCTCGATTCTGTATTTTTTTTATTGAACTAGAAATGAAGTTTCAGTTTCACGTATAAATTCGGAAGATTTTCGGTTTAATTTGTAACTAATTCAATTCGGACAAGAGAAAGGGTAGTTTGTTGCGCGTGATAATGTCAGTGCACTACAAATTTAAGAGCACACTTGATTATGACACCATCACGTTTGATGGCCTCCATATTTCGGTGGCAGATATCAAGAAAGCCATACTGCAACAAAAGCGGCTGAGCAAAATCACAGATTTCGATTTGCAAATTATAAATGCTCAAACTAAAGAAGGTAAGAAATTACGTGAAGCAATTGGAAAGTTGTTCATTTGTACACATATTTTCGTTTTGCAGAATACCCACATGACTCCAGCTTGATACCGAAAAATACCTCATTGATTATATCCCGCGTGCCTCTGACAAATCAGGCCAAAAAGTTATGGGACGCTTCAAACAAACCTGTGCAACCACGCATTGCCCCCAAACCAGTGGAGCAGGCCGATTTCGATCTATCGAAAATGGAAGGCAGCGAGGAGGATAAAATTCAGGCGATGATGATGCAAAGTACAGCTGAGTATGATCCCAAGAGGTACTCGTGCATATGTAAATATTTGTGCGTATGTAAATATTAAAACTTCACATTTCCTCGCAGCTATCAAAAAATTAGGGGATATTCACAAACCGGCGAAGTGCCACCTACGTACCGCTGTAACAAGTGTAAGAAGGGTGGTCATTGGATTAAGAACTGTCCATTCAATATAAGCAAGGAGCATACGGAAGTTAAAAGGACAACAGGTATTCCGAAATCCTTTAGAGAAAAAGACGACAGGTAATTCCTTTAGCGGAACAAGCGTTTAGAGTTTATGGGTTTAACACACCACTCCCTACTGCCTTCCCTTACAGAGCAATGATGATTGAGAGCCAAGAACCGTTGATGGAGGAGGAAAAGAAACAAGAAATACCCGAGGATTTGGTGTGTGGCATTTGTAATGATCTTTTTGTGGATGCTGTCATGATACCTTGTTGTGGCAGCTCTTTTTGTGATGATTGTAAGTACCGCAACATGATTTTGGTATAAAAAATGTTCTTACAAAACAAAAATATCAGGTGTGCGGACGGCTTTATTGGAGTCTGAGGATAACGAATGTCCGGATTGTAAGGAAAAAGGCAGCTCTCCAGGATCACTTATACCGAATAGGTTCCTGAGAAATTCTGTAAATGCGTTTAAAAACCGCACGGGCTACAAAGCATGTAATCAGGCCAAAAAAGGTACTTTTAATTTTATTATATTTACTATGTGTAACCACTCACACACGCGCTCACGCAGAAACCAACAAAGAACCACAACCCAGCAATGAGACAGAAGATGATAAACAAACGGACGTGTCAAAAAAACCAGAGCCAAATGTAGACACAACGCCAGTCGAAGATGTTGAAAAGGACAGCAAAGAAAACTCTAGTGAGACTGAATCAAAGGATACATTAACTAAAGTGGAAAAGGAAGAAGAAGCGCCGAGTACCGATATAAAACCGGAGAAAGAACATGTTGCTCCTCCTGCGCACACAAGTCCGGCCCACGATGATTCTGATTACGAAGATAATATTGTTGTGAAAGTACCGTCGGCTTCAGATACTCGTACTGAAAAATTCCTTGGTCGACGACATGCTTCACATCCTAAGCCGCCGGGCTTGGAACCCAGTTCACCCAAAAGTAAACACCAGGTTGGTAATTTAATTTAATGATTGTTGGCATCTTTAAACACATTATTTTTGGTGCTTTTGTTTTGCTTTTTGTGTTTACACAGTCTCATCATCAACAGGAGGGGAATTCTAACCGTTCCAATGATCGCACGGGTTCCACCAACAAAGATTGGGATCATTCGCCCCGTGAACATGATAATGCTAACTCGGATCATTATGCCTATGAAAAAAGTAGAAACATCTCATCCAAGCCCTTGGAAAATGTTCAGCCCCCAGGTTCTAGTTCGGCACCAGTACCTCTCTACCCCCCTCACCAATCGTACGAGATGCAGCAGCGGCCCATTAGACCGATGAATATGCATCCGGGTTTTCACAATCATATGCATCGTCCACCACTCTACCCTCCTCATCCAAACATGCCTCCACATCATCAACAAGTAGGACCGCCACCGCTCCGTATGCCAATTGCAGCTATGAATTCGTACGAGCAAGCTTACAATCCCATTGGCAACGTGGTACCAGGGTAAGTGTGAGTCACATTGTAGAACAGTTTGACATTTTTCTTAGACGTATTTCACGCATTTGGCCAAGAAAAAGAAAACAAGAAAACACAAAAACAACACACATTGCCAGGCAAATCGATTATCGTTATGTTTTAGTAACTTCAAAATGAAGAACAACGGCATTTGTACGCCTCTAATCGAACACTACCTCTGTAAAGGATTTGCATTGAGATTTATTTAAATCGAAAGAAACCAATTTCACACGTGTAAGGAAAACAAAAGTATTTCTGTTCAACTATTTATTGTATTAAGATATTTTTGATTGAATCAATCGTAACGTCCAAGCCTTATTTTTTGCACACATTATTTGTAAGAAACAAACGAATGTGATGAAAAAAGTGATAAATGATCTCTTTTACATTTTTGTAGTTCAGTTTAAATTGTAAGCAAAATATAGAATTGTAGTTAAGCTGTAAGCAAAACATACCTATACAAGTTTTATTCAAGTTAATTAAGGTTTGCTGAAATCATTTTTATAAATTGTTTATCCATGTCTTTATATAAAGCAATAAAAAGACTGATTGAACTCTAATTATTTGTTATTGATATAAAATTCATGAAAGAAAACGAAATCTACATAATCAGTTGTAACTGTAGTTTAGCCTGAGTTTTGGATTACATTCGAACATATATAACAGAGAGGGAGACAGAGAGAGCGCGTGAAGGACGAATCTGTGGAGGAGTACGAGCCAAGAGAGACCTACCCCACCGCCACGGGTGTTAATTACACAGCGCTCAATTTTACACTAAATATTCCGTATTCTGAATTTATTGTTTACGGTATTGGCTCTGCGCCAATGTCTGCCCCGCCCCCATGCTTTGTTGGTAAGTCTTTACAGGTTGTACTGGCGAGATCGTTTTATGGAACGAATACTCTTTGGGGAAGATGTGGATTTGGAATTCGGTTTGCGACTTTAGAACTCTCCATTTGTCATTCGCTTAAAGCTTTGTACCATTTAGATGTACTTTTTTATTTCGCAGATATCAACGATTTCCCTCCTCTAATATGCCAAATCGTTTCAACTATCCCGTAAGAGAGGTCGAAAATCAGAATCAGATGCGTCCATTTAATAATATAGCTTCGGTATATGAGGTTGTTGCCGCTAAGGTGGGAGTTGGGTAAGTTTTCACACAGATCAAACAAAACCAAACAAAGTATGTTTATGTATGTAACTTATGCGGGTTTTGTATGCTTTACTTTTCTACAACTGAAGTATAATTGATGATCCTTTGGAAGCCTTCAATCGCATTATGAAGGAAAAGGAGAAAAAGAAAGACGACAGACGTTCTCCCGACCGGCGTCGAAGGTCTAAGGAACGTCATGTTAGAGGTAATTTTCGTACTTCACCATATAATAATCGGAATTCTAAGGATCATGGTGGCTACCACGACAAAAGAGGACGTTCGCGTGAACGTGATAATGATCGCCGATGGCCTCGTTATGAGAAAGCTGGCGATAAGGAAAGGGAAAGGGACAGAGAGAGGGAAAGGGAACGCGATCGCGGAAAGGATCATGTCTATAGGCCCAGACGCTCGAAATCTCTAGAAAGAAGTTCCAGGTTAGTATTCAGACTTGTGGGTAGAGGAGATGTAATGCCATGTTATCAAATTTGTTTTTCTTATGTTTTGCCACCAGATCTAGGTCGCATTCCCCCTTAAACAAACGTTACAGATCACCACCGTCAAACATCAAAAATCATGGCACTCAGGATAAGTAAGTATTTGGTCTAGAAATGACGTTTGTTTTAAAAATAACCTAATTACGAATTTATACAGGCATCCCCATCATTATCATCAAAAATCGAGACCAGACGAGCACGAAGAGTCACTTCATAGTAATAGGTATGTAATAAAGATTAAAGTACAAAAGTATTATGAGGTCTTCACGCAATTTTGGGGTTACAGACACAAGAGAGAGGGTAGCAGAGGTCGTGTAAATATTTCGAAGCCACTAGATTCTAGAGGAGTTAATAAAATGGTTGACAATGAAGACAGAATGACGGATTTAAGGTATAAAATAAAATGGCTCACCTCAATTACGCATTCAGTACTAATGGATGTGTATGTTTTTAATTTACAGAAAACATTATAGTTTGAATGATGAAAATTCTGAACCTCCACCACCGGGTTTTGAAATTCAAACATCTCGTAATCCATTCCATAGTAATATTATTACATCGCCACCGTCTAATCTAAGAGAAATTAGATGCCAACGTAACGTAACTCCTGACTTGTATGAGAAATGTGTCTCCCAAGACTTGGAAGAAAATAAAATGTACAACACATCTAATAGGTCAGATTTGAGGTCCAGAACTAGATCGAGGACCAAATCGCGCTCCCGATCAAGTGTTCGAACGGCTGAAAAGCGCAGAAAAATGCAAAGGAGTACTACGCCGAAAGGCAAACCATCCGAATACCACCACAAAAAAGAAAAGGATAAAGGATCGAGTTATTCCTCACACAACAAACATAAAAGTGATGACCGCTATTCTCAAAAAGAGAAGGATAAAGATGATCATGATCATTTGGATGCAAAACGACGTAGTATGACGCCGCCCAGGGCAAAGGAACTTTTAAAAGACGTGAATGAACATAAGATGGTCAGTGATTCCCATCAGACCTCATCGGAAGAGAAATCTGAAAAGAAATCAGAGAAAAAACTTAAGGACCGAAAAAAGAAAAGGAAGGACAAGAGTGAACGCAAAAAAGTTAAGAAGGAAAAGAAATCAAAAAAAGAACGCCATCGACAGAAGTCCGAAGAAAAGTACACAATTGCAAACCAAGAAGAAAATGCAAATGAGCAACATCAGGAACATCAGGAACCAGATATTTCTAAGAACAGTCTCGAGGAATTGAAGTCAGACAAAGAATTCCAATTGTATGACGACTTAGAAGAAGAAGGAGAATATCGTAGTGTGGAAAAAGAACTCCTACCACCCAACTCTACGCCGAAAAAAGATGAATGTGCCCGAATTGAGACTACGCCGAAGCAAAAATCTCTTGAGTATGGAGAAAAAACACCTCCTTCGGACATCAAGTGCTTCGATGCCGTGTTGGATATTCATGAGTATGAAACCGATTTCGATGACAATAGTTTTAAACTTCAGGATAATGCACAGAAACTAGTACCTGAGGCATCGAAGTGGGAACTTGATGACAATCTTAACACCCTGGGACACACAACTGAAGACAAAGCAGATGAAAATATATCTCAGAATAATAACTCTGACTGCAAGGTGACAAACGATGTAATTGTACGAGCTGAAAAAGCAATATTTGCTCGAGCTATCAACGCTATAAGACCCATTGAGCTGCATAAGAAATCATCATCCAAGGAGAGATCTTCAAAAAGCTATCCAGATGATCATGACAACATACGTAATATAAAAATTACTTTGCCTGTAAATATTAGCAACGAAAGATCGGTTGAAGTGAAAAATGATAGTGCAGAAAAAAAGAAATCGATAAAAGATCGGTTGGGAAGCAAAATCAATCAACCTGCCTATTCACATTTTGGCGATACGAGGCGAGATGAGCATGGTCACAAATCTAACTACGCTACTACTGAACACAGAGATAATGACCGTAATAATAGAGGAGCGGCAGGAGGAAATGATAACAAAGTTGTGGGTAAAAGAAATGAAAACGACAAAGGCAGTCGCGAACGTGAACGTGAACGCGGCGGTGAAAGAGATCGCGAACGGCGAGACCGAGATCGGGATCGTGAGCGAGAACGTGAGCGTGATAGAGAACGTGAGAGGGAAAGAGAAAAGGAACGCGACCGTGAGAAAGAACGGGAAAAGGAACGCGTCAAAGAAAAGGACAGGATGAGACAACGCGAGAAAGTCGACATCGGAAGAGAAAGAGATAGGGATCGAGATAGAGATCGGGATCGCAATCATGACTACGACAAGGATCGTAATAAAGACTACAAAACTAAAGACAAGTCTGAAAAGGATCATCGTGAAATTGAGAGTGTATCTCAAAAACAACGGCAATCACATCAGTCGCCCGTCATGCAGAGAAAACGCAGCCCTTCTTCATCTGACTCTGATTCTGACGATGGTGGAGTGGAACGTAAACGAAAACAAGCAAAAACCGATAAAAAGTCAAGAAAGCGTTCAGAATCCCCAGACAGTGATAGTAAAAAATCTAGCAAGAAGAAAACCAAATCGGACAAGAAGAAGAAAAAGAAAAGCAAGAAATGAATGTACTAATTGTA
The DNA here is from genome assembly GCA_947397865.1 of Polietes domitor. NCBI lineage: Eukaryota > Metazoa > Arthropoda > Insecta > Diptera > Muscidae > Polietes > Polietes domitor. The sequence continues at coordinate 140,918,368 of OX377622.1, read as the reverse complement.
AAAAACCATACATACAAAAATGCTCATATTCAGCATTTACATACATACAAAGAATGAACTTAACAAATTACACATATACATACATATATAAAGAATATATTTAATTATATTAAGGAAATTTGATTTTCTTTTTAATAAAATCCTTACTAACATCAGGATTTTCAATGATGTTTAACAATTTAAAAATAAATTGTTATTTCTTTCTAAACGTAAGTGTGCAGCACGTCGTCATCGGGGTGCTTAATGGGAATAGATGAGATCGGTTTCTAAAAAAACATTAACATGACTTAATATCAAAAACTTGTTGTTTATGTTATACCAGAGCTTCTGTTTGGATGTATTTATTGTCTCTTTGGTAATCCTTTGCCGTAAGACAATCCTCGAGAAAGAACAAGACAGCCACTAGAAATGACAAGCCACCGAGTATTAGAGCATTGAGGCGTATATTTTCGGGCACATATTCCACCGAGTAAAATACTAAAATTCCTAAAAGTTTACAAAAGACGTTGGACCACAACTATTTCACACGGTGTAACTGGGAAAGTAATATGGTGTATGCTAACCTTGAAGGCAAAACAAAAGAACTCCAAAGCGAAGAAATAACGTGTCCGTAGTTGAAGGTGGTTTTCCACTATTGATAAGCCTAAAATTGTAAATTATAATGCGTATTGGGATATTAGTAACATATGTGTGTAGGGACACACCCAAATTTTACCCTTGCATATTCTCACCTCGCCATTAAGCATGTTGCTATTATATAGGTGTAACCTGCATATGTAAATATACTGAAGTCATTGCCTTCTTGCGACCATGTAACATTTTCCAATAAATTCCACTCATTATTACTCTTCTGGTTCAACCTTAGAATCATGCGGGCTTTGTTGTCGGTAATTTTTTTAAAAATCAGGGCAGCTATGCATGCAACCTAGATATGTATGTTGAGTTAAAACACAAAGATTATTCAACCCCACCACTTCTCCTGGCAACTTACTAGCTGTAATATTTTAAAAGTTACACTTGTACCTGACGACTGACTCATTTCGATGTATAAACACTACTAAAAATGCAAGATTCTAGCTAGATGTATGTTTGTTTAACATTATCACTATTTTCCAAACATACAAGATTACTACGCCAACTATTTTCCCACAATTGTTCTGTTCGATGCATTACTCAAATTTCAAACACGTCATTTGACACGAGTGAACAAAACAGAAATTTGCACAATTAAAATGGGCGGAATATATCAAATGTATGAGTATTTATGTATATACCTCACCGTCAGTAGTTAAAGAAAAAAAAACAAAGTTGTAAAAATTGATTTGTTTTATTGTCTTATCGATAATACATATAATAACAAAGTGCTGTATTTAAAAGATTTTTAGCTTAATAAAATCAAAATTAGCTAATAAAAAATTTATATGTATGTACATACTAGCTTTAGAATATCATAACAAACACATAACAAATTAGATCTACGACGTTTTAACCTTCTTAGACTCTTTATCATCTTTGGTCTTAAACAAGGACTTTGGATACGATTCGGTGAATATCATGGTTCCGGTAAAAACTAAAATTGTACCAATCCAATGATACATTGTAAACGAATTTTTGAAATATAAGATTGAGAACACCAGAGACACAAATTTGCGCAAGGTCACAACTAAAGTAACTGTTAGAGAGCTGCATTCGGCAGTTAGGACATATACCGAACTTATACACACATATTGAGTTATCATATTACAGATGAGGTAGATCACTTGTTCCGGCAAATAGGTATTCACTCCCATTAATACCAGCGGTTCGCTAGCAGCGCTTACAACGACATGTTCCCAAATATTACTTCCCATTAACAGAAAAGCAGGAAGTGGAAGTAAATGCTGTAATACAAATAGGAGGAGAAAATCTGTCAAATGGCCATAACACATAATTGGTTATTTAAAAGTAAAACTTACGGTATAATACAAAGCTTCTCTGGAACGTTTGCCATATTTCTTGTACAATACCTCCTGATATATGCCCATGCAGGCAGATAGCAAAAGGGCCACAGTCAAAATAGATATACCAACGCACCACCAGAAGACTACGGAATAGCCATTTTCATCGGAAGAAGACTCTTTTCTATGCTTCGGATTGCTTGTGTCTTCCTGGAAATATATGCACATATGCAATAGGGTGTCGGCATCGGAAACAAAAGTCGGAAGCAGGTGTCAATATTATTCTAGTATTAAGTTCGCACAAGCATGATAAGTGGAAATATATTATTTGTACACATGTATGTAGTATACGTATATATTACCTTACGTTATATTCTGTCCAAGTGCCAAGAATATTTGTAGTTAAAGCTATTTCCACAAATAAACGATAAATATACATACATATAGGTAATAATGTATACAGACATTTTTTGCCATCAATTATTGTCATAAATCAGTCCATCTCAGAGTGACCAAAATCATATCTTTCCTTATAGAACAAAATTTATTGACACATGCCTCCAACAAATTATTCGATTATCATCATCGATACCACGATACCTAATAACCGCCGTTTCGTACATTTAAATGACACACATTGTTTGAGGAATTCCTTCTCATTGTTTCAAATTCCTCAAACAATGTCTGAAAACAGTATCAACTTAGTTTCTCAATATTAGCGAAACTCTGAAATAAGATTTTCTTAGGCATCACGTACCTCTTCGAAACGGATGTGGTTATTAGGCTCTTTTCCTTTTTATGCGCTCTACCGAAATAACTTACCACTTTAGAAGCTGAAACCATGGTACATGTAATAATTCCTATTGTTATCAGCACCACAGACAAATACTTGGAGATACCATAATGTTTTTTAAGAATTAATATTCCCATTACCATGTTGGCCATAAGAGAGCCCTAAAAATGTAAAGTTTAATGAGTTTGTCAAAAATATGTATTTCATAACTAACCGCTCTGAATATCATATGTAGCGGCATGGGGATATTGAAATCGAAGGCATAATTATTGCAAACAGATGTAACAAAGAACATCAACACCAATACTGCGTAATCCTTAAAGCCGATAACAGGTTTCACCGATCCAAATTTCGAGGTAAATATGAATCCTTCTATTGCTATGAAGAGGAACTGCGAGAACGTTATAAGATTCCCGGATCCAGAGTCATATCTGTAAAGGTACGAAAGATATCGATTGAGAAAACGTCATCATCATAATACTCCTGGTTTACTACCTACTTGACTAATAACTCCAGAAAAATTACATTGCTGCAGCATCCAATAAATACACCCAGCACAGCGGACCAAGCTTTTAAATTCATTTCTGTGCACCTTTAGATCTGCAAATGACAAAATAAAATGTGAGCGTCAACAGTGAGTAGATAGTTTTTAAATGAATGATTCAGCAAAATATTTCCAAAACCTCTATAATCATCAAACATGTGAACGACACGATCTTTGAGATATCTTATCGTCGTGACATTGGGGAAAAGTAATATAAGGAATCGCGCTAATCTTATGCAATAAAAAGTAACAATAATATTAGATTAATGACGGTGTAAATCTACGCTAATGATTAATTTAATATTATATTAAATTGAATATTTCCGGCCATCACCCAATATTAATAGGTCATTCTTAACACGAATTAGTGATGCGACGCTGACACCTATTTTTGGACTTATTTTGGGTTTTGAACAATATTGAGATTGGTGGAGAGCAGGAACTATTTAAAGTTATGGTCTGTCTACCTTTTCTTTCCAAACTTATTTGTTGTTCCAAACAAACACTAAAAACTGAATTCCTTCAAAACCCAAAATACAAAAATAAAATTATTATTTATTATTACACAGATATCCAAGTCGTAGCGAAATTGTTGGCGGCGGCCAATAGCGGCAGCGGCCTATTTGTTTCTCCCTTTTGTGCTAAGTTTCGTCATTATTCCATATAAAATACCAAAATACCGGTGTTTTGGTATTTGGTACCAAAATACAACTCTCTATCTTCTTTGTCATTGTTGTGTTGCCCGGCGCGTATTTGAAAATACGATACGCCAAGCATTCACGACGTATCGAGGTCGTGGCGACCATGGTGGTCGTGGACCACCGGTACGGTCCAGGTCCGCACGGTATTCCAGGTAGAGTATGTATATACTAATAAGCAAAAGCGCGAAATACAGTGCTTCTACCACATTTATGGGAAATTATATCCTGCAGCAGTCCCCTCAGAGATTACCCCATGGCATTAATCGACAGGTTTTGCTCCATTTATCAACACTGGTTGAAAATTTGCCCCCAGAAGAAATGTTTGTGTCCGTATTTCTGGATGAGGTGAGTATAAACCCGAAATGGACAAGAGTTTTTGTTGTCTGTGGTAAGTTTATTATAAATATAAATATTGTACAATAATATAATTGTATTTTTCAATATACTAGGTGTACTATCAGGATGGGAAGTATATCCTGCATTTTTCGTGCTAGATAGTTATAATACTATAGAACTCATAGATCAATTGCTTCAGGTAATAAGGCGCTTCACAGAGCCTCGTGCACGGACATACTTAATTAATACATAATTTTATTCAATTCATCAATCTGTTTTCTGATTTTTGATTTGAACTTCAATTATTATTATTGAATTTCAAATGAGATGAAATTAAGTATAAATGTGTTGGTGGTGTTGAATTACATGAACGATGAAACTTAAAACTATATGTGGGGATGAAAACAAGGTCCACGACTTTCGTCCTTACACATTTTGGTCGATATAAATGCCAAATTAAAGAGGAAAATGCCTACTAAAATACTTCAATTTCTATTAGTTTAGCATTAACAATAATTTCAAGCTTTCGCTTTTAAAAAGTAAAATATGAATAAACTAATTAAATAAGGGGTAAACTTGAAATAGTTATTAAAGATAAAATAACACAGACAGAAATATTTGAAGTATTCTTAGCAGATGTTCTAAGCTTTAATTTGACTCTAATAACTTTTTCATAGAGTGTGAATAAGTATTTAAAATAATTTTTGAAAAGTTGTATCCTTTGGAACTTTGTAGTCCTGTGAAGGGACAACAGGCCTAATTGGGCTTTAAATTAATTATTTATGTCGAATAAAATTAAAACTATTTGGCTAATTTAGATTGGTACCACCACGAGAAGTTGCTATTGGGTATCGAGTACTCAGAAAACTGATTACATCGAGTTCTCAGAAAACTGATTACATCGAGTACTCAGAAAACTGAGTACATCGAGTACTCGGCACTGAAATACTCCAGCACTAGCTTTGGTTTCTTCTGTCCACATAAACCAATGTTTTGATTTAATTTTGTTGTTTGAATGAAATAAAGGATGGCTAATATATTAAATGAAAATTTTGATATGCTAAAACAGTTATTTACTGACTGTTTAAATGCTAAAAACAACACTAAGGAATCGGTATGATAAATATTCAAATATTTATGAATCTTAAGATTAACTTTGGTTGGAGGAGTCGCTGGTGTCTCCGTCAAGGGATCGTCTTTAATCAAAATGAGTGCTGAAACTCTTCCGCTTTCAAGGTTCACAATCTATAAACACAAGACGTAAACTCATTATATTTGTTTTATTTCAGAAAGTAGACTTGGAGGAAAAAATTAAGTCTGGATCCTTGTTATTTGTTTTGATCAAGAAAATCAACCGTCTAGTCAAGTACAAAGTGCGCTCTGGACGCGAGGAGCTACAAGCTCAGAAAACGCTAGTGGATTGTAATCGTCTGCACTTACAAAATCTCCTGTATGAAGTGAGCTATTTAAAACGTGAAATTAAGCAGTGCTATAAATTTAAAAGCCAAGATGAGGACATCGATATTTATGAGGCACCAGAGTACAAGATTTTGTCTGAGGACAATTTGGGCCACAAAGAGCGAATATCTCGTTTGGAAAGGGAATTGAACCTGAGGAAACAACTATCTGATGATTACACCATTTTACTGAACGACAAGGCAAAAGTTTTTCATGAAATTATTATTAAAATGGAAAATCTTTCGACGTTTGCTCCATCATTACGGACTTTACTAAAGGCCACGCGACCCTTACAGGACGCTTTACAACTGCCCATCGAGCAGAAATGGAAATTGGAGAATAAAGTTCACATGTTGCCACAAAATCTCTATCTGACATATGTCAATCTACGAGCTATTGAACTGTTGGAGGGCAGTATAGAACTATGTGTTACTGGACAGGAAGACGAAGTCAAAGAATACGAAGCAAAAATTAGTCAAAAGAATACAGTACAAATGGATCATTCTGTTCTATTGAAACCCCATCCTCTATCTCTACAACTCAAGGTATTTAGTTTGCGATGGTGTTGAAGCTATTTACTGGTTTAATATCGATATCTATTTTAGCTTATTCATGACGATTTTCCAGACGATTTCGTAATAGTAGACATTTACTATTTGCCTGTACTCATGATTGCCACTGCGCATTGTGACATTCGTCTACACGAGAACAATGTAAACTTGATCGAGACCAATTTATTGCAGGATTTTCTTAAGTTTATTAATGACGACGATCTAGGAGAATCTGTACCATATTCTGAAACCAGTTTGAATGTAAGTTAGTAGTACACAAGTATTCCAATAATCTAATATTTTATTTCATATAATTTAGCTGCAAAAACATAATCTCAATTTGGAGGACTTTAAGAAGAATTTATCTAAAAATAATTTGGGAAGACCATATCATTGGTTACAAAAAATGATTGGAAATTCAGCATTTAATAACACTAAATGTAATGATATGCAGACTCAGAAACTCAAGGACTTTACGTTGGAATGTGTCAAAAGAATCCGTAATTATTCGATCATTCGCTTCAATTTGATATCTCAAATCAAAGCTTTCATGAACAAGAACATAGATGATTACATCAGTGATAAAGGAAACAATATGAAGCCGAACTGCGCATTAGTGCAGTGGTCTGCGTTGTCATGGGAGGAGTATGAAAATTCACAAACGACCATTCCCTTCGTTAGTCAGAGGATGGTGGATGAATGTTGTAGCTTTTTCAGAGCTGTTATTGTTTTAAGCTCTGCTAAAATGGAATGTTTGATAAGCGTATCAAATAAATATCCTTTAAATGTTCCACTATGGACAATAACAGTTCACTGGAATGGTCACCACAATGCATTGAATAATTCGTCAATTAAGGTAAGGGGGAGACATTTGAATTTATATATATGCATTTTTTTCTTCTACACGTTATTTTTTCAGACTATGGAACACTACACAAATTCATTAAAAGATTGTAAACAAACATCGTATCTATTGGCATATCAGTTGCTCCGTACTATGTACAGTTTTGATATATTTCTGGAGACTGAGGGTCCGCTCTATCAGCCCTTAGAATATAATAAGGAAAAGAGCTTTATCAAGTCGTTTTCAAAGCGCATTCGTATGCGACCATACAAGCGTATTAAAAAGGGATCAATCAGCTATTTTAAACAATGAAGACTGGCTGACACATAATTTTGTCTTTAATAAAATACATCCAATTATCAGGTTATACTGATTTATAATCCTTTTATTTAATTTTAACAACAATCAGGCAAATGACATCGTTTAAGAATTCAAAGAAATGTGATTCATCAGCACATCACCACCAAGCTTAATTTTCCACGGAATGAATTTTCCATACTACACACGTTTTTTGCACCTATGTTGAATAACAGGATACGCTACTATATGGGCAATATTTATTTGCTATCAGCATGTGGTCATTGAAGAGAGTGAATTGATTGATACGGCAATTTAAAAATTTAAATAGGAAATTAATTTTAAGATGGTGTTTATGGTCGGTAAGCATCTACCTATGTATGTAGAATAGAACTGTAACAGTCCCCCATCGATTTGAACCCAACAACATTTGCTCGGATTCATGCTTGAGAACATGGGGCAGTAATACCATTTACTCCCCCGCTAATGAAATAGTTTAGTCTTGCGCTATCTTTGTATTAATATATAAAATAATATTGAGATATTCTTTGTTCGATCCCAAATTACTTGAACATATAAATGGAGAACACTATTTAACGCTGCTTTGTGTAAATCATTATACCTCTGCTCTGTTTTCCATTTTGTCTGACGTGTGAAGAGGTTATGGTGTTTTATTTTTACGACCGGTTGACAGTAATGTGCTGTACTCATCCATCAACAGTACATACTGTTGCGGTTATAGTAGCGCACAAAAGCGGTATCTTTACGATTATAGGACGGTGCAAAAACGAATTATCAATCGCAACTCTTTGGCAATTTATTTTCACTCGAAGTGACTAATAATTGCCTGATAATGGGGCAAAGAAAGATAATGAGTCATGAATCTCAAGTGAGTCACAACTCGTTGTATTCTCTCAGTTTTAGTGTAAATGCATATTTGACGATTTCTCAGTTTGTTTTTCTTTCTTTTTTATTATTATTAATTATTATTTATAAAAAGCTGAAATTAAATAGTTTTTTCATATTTCTGCTTCAAAATACAAATATTGTTTTGTGTTTGATGTAATTGGATTCTGGGTAGTGGTGGTGGTGTTGATGGTAAAACTTATTCATCTTACTGACGGTCAGTGGCGCGTAGTTTCTCTTCGACCGCTTCGCGAGAAGCTTCAGAAAGATCGGTAGCTTGAATGTATTTTTGGACACCAACAAGTGATTTCTTCAAGGCATCAAAGGAGCTGGAGTACAACATCTTCTTCTTGACCTGATGGAGAAGGAAAACGATAACAAGTAACACCCATAAGTATTTGGCTACACAAAGCGTCATAAACTAGATTAAGGACTAAACAAGACTTACTTTGGCGGTATCGGGGCACCAGGACATAAGGAAAAGTTTCTGTTTTTTGGAACTTTCTGAGGTACCTTGACATTGGTGCATGTACTCAAAGTCAAAAAGACCATAACTACAAACGAACATAGCAAAAAAGGGAGGGTTGGGTGTGTTAAAAACAGTGCTATGCGTACAGAAACAAAATTTGTTGCAACTTACCGGCATTCTCCGGGGCCGCATTTCTGGATATCCTCCAAGAATTGGTCGTACTCGGCATTGCGTTCACCAACTGTTTCTACGTCGATTTGTTTTTCATCTCTAATGTAAAAGATAACATATCTATGCTTTTTGTCCTTCTTAATTTCCTCATAGGTTGTTTTGCAGACATCTGATACAGTGACTCCTGAAGCCTGTAGGGGGGGAAGGAAACAAGAAAAACAATACAATGAGTTCTAACCACGCCCAATATCCTATGCTGTAAAAATATATGTACATACAAATGTATATCATATATACATATATATATTTACTATTTGCAACACCCCCAAAAGACCGGGTCGTTTGGCAGATCATGTCAGCAGTAGCTGTCAAAATGTGAGCATGACTGGCATTGCATTCATTGCACTCTACACTCATCATCGGACAGACCCACAAGCACACATCATCCATCCAAACTTTTCCAAGTCGATTTTTCCATTAGAAACACGAAATAAAAAAACTAAACAAAATATCTAATCAAGAAAAACGGCTCTTTTTTGTTTTTGCAAAAGCCGTGAATGATAATTTCGCCATTTTTATTCTGCAAAATGGTGAGAGGCGTCGTACTCTCTCCACTTTTTTGGTGCGATATATTTCTGACCTTATAAGGCTATTTTTAAACGGCGTGTGGTCGTCGAATTTATGAAATTCATATATCTATACGCGTATATACATATATGTATTTTTAGATGCTATAACCTCCAAGAGCAAAGAAAAATTATAATTCTTTGATCAAATCGAATAGAGGGGGTCGTCTTCCGTTAAATGTGTCTCTTTTTCCATTCGCTTTTTGCTTGTATGTATAACACTATATTGCGCGCGTGTGATTGTGTGTGTTTGCCGTCTACATACTTTGCCATTTTGGTAATATGCAATTTCTCACTATCCACAAGCATTTATCTCGCTTGTTTGATGCACTACTTTAGCCACATAGTACTCATAGTTTTGCGAACTAGCCAATTATTTCCAGTAGTTTTTATTTTTTATGTTCTTACCATTTTTCTTTTGAAATTTGGGTGTAGACCGATATAAAAATGCGACGACGTGCAGCGTGTGCGTGCTCAATGAAATCTCAAAAAAACTAAAAATTTTTTTGGAGAGGACATGGGAGATTTGTAATATTGTAGACATGAAAATCTACAAAAAAAATCATTGGAAAATCTACAATTTTACAATCGATTTTACATGTTACTAAATCGTTTGTGATCGATTTTTAATGCACGCGTAGGATTTACACTTAATATCATTTGTTCACCTGTGCAGTTGAAACTACTGAAATGTTAGCGGAGTTTACGATCTAAATCGATTTGGCTATAAATGGATTCTTCAACTTTAAAACTAAAGAACACCGGCGATTTTTTAATTTTACGTCTGCTGCGAAAAACCCAATATATTATTTCCGTCGTTCTAATGTGGAGCATAGGCTGATAACACTGTTCCTTAAATAGACATGAATTATAAAATATACATGATATTTTATTTTTTATTTAGTTGAACTTACATAGTTATTTAAATGGTTTAGCTGAAACAAACGGTATCGTTGGACCAATTTTTATTTTTGTATCACTTATATGTACGTCTGTCTTTTTCAACTTTAGCTTTAGTACCCGTTCGGATTTAGGTTGGACCCTTGAAAGTATCGAGTACTCAGTTCGCAAATTATGGAGTGTCTCAATTAGTCAAAAGTAACCATAATTTTAGTTATTGGAAATCGAACCTGAATATCGATTTTAATTTTCGACTTACTTTTTTCATTGTGATTTTCAAAATCATTTAATCGAGAAGAAAACGACTATGGCTCCATAAATAACATTGTGACAAAGTTCTCTTAATTTAGAACTCTGGAGTAATACATAAAATAATAATATATAGATGATTGCACTGTATTTTAAAAGTAATTTGTTTTTGTAAACATAAAATTACTAACAATAATATATTTATAAAAAATACAATAATATAATGCTTGCATATATATGTATACAAAATTGTTAATTGTACACATATAAAACAATATACAGCGGTTATAGTTGAAAAATCCCACTTTGGGGTGTTTGAACAAGAAAATTTATTTTTATCAGTGCGAGGACTCCTGAGAGTCAAACCACAATGAACCACGTTGGCGACAGCCGCTCTTGATTTCATTTGCACGTCTTATAGGAAGAAGAAAAGATATGAAATATATTTTAAACCAAAGACTCCGACTCTAAAGAAGGTCGTCATGGGTCAGAATCATGTAGTCAAGTAATAAATGCCACTATGCCAATTTTAAATAAAGTTGCATTCTATAAAAAATAGAATGCATAGTTCAAATCAAACAAGAAAAATTATTGTACCACTTCAAAATAGATTATGACGAAAAGTTAAAAAATTAAACATTTTTAATGCAAAATGAAATTAAATTAAGTAATAGTTTTCTCATAAGGTTTTCGGAGTTTCCAAGTTGTACAATAAATCTTCATGTGTAAACGCCACTTTTGACAGTTCAGATAAATATGGTGTAGAAAAATAATCATTAGCCTCTGCCGCCATCCGTGCGTATTTAGGTTGTTCCCCTACGAGAACGAAGTCGAACGCAAAACCAGCCACCGCCGTCACAATTTTGTATAGCCGGCGACGATTTAGTCGGTCGGATGAGATGATAGAAAGATAGATCAAAAAAAGTCAAATAAATGTGAAGAAAAATAAAATAATGTCCGAATTTGGTAAATATCTCATGAAAAAGTACAAATTTAATGGCAGAACAATTGCACGACACCATCGAAACAATGAACGTTCACGCCTACTATCATAACAAAGTACAACGACGTATTTAATGGCAAGAAAAATCACCCTCTTACCTCTCTACGCCCGTCGTCCGCACAAACACATAATACAATGAAGAATGAAACAAAAAGACTTCTATTTGGAACTATATTGAGGTCAGATTTGTCTTTACTCACGCTGATTGACAATAGACTATATTGGACACCACATTTTGAGCAGCAGCTAGCAGTGATACCATAATTTATAAGAACTCCTTTCGCAACGCGTCTCTTCCCAATATTCAATATGAAAAAATGCAAGATGATTATATTTAGATTTCTTGCCATCTTGCCATCATATACGAACGAAGAATTGACGACACCATTAAAATTAATATATGTATGTATTTTGTTTTTGCGTTTCACTAGAATCTCTTGAGCGGTTGAAAATACTCGAATCAGTAATATTGGAACATGGCATGTCACAAGGAATGCTGGGCGACAATAAGGATAGTGAAGACGAAAATTTACCCCATGGTAAAGCGATTTCAGTTGAGACACTTTTGGATGCCTTACTACTGCTATACGATGAATGTTCGAATTCATCGCTTAGAAGGGAGAAGACGGTTTCGGATTTCATAAAAATAGGTACGGCAACAACGGAATTAGGAAGAATTGTGAATATTAATATATATTTTGGTTTTTATTATACAGCAAAACCAGTTGTATCGTTGGTGAAGAAGTTACGGCTTTCTCGGGATGATTTTGAAATAATTAAAATCATAGGACGTGGTGCTTTTGGAGAAGTGTGTGTAGTGCGCATGATTAGCACCCAGAAGATATATGCTATGAAAATCCTAAATAAGTGGGAGATGTTGAAACGAGCCGAAACGGCGTGCTTCCGAGAGGAGCGTGATGTTTTGGTGTATGGCGATCGACAGTGGATAACAAATTTGCATTATGCCTTTCAAGATGAAACCAATTTGGTAAGCTATTTCTTTTACAATGTGCCAATGTGTAACAACATCATAACACTTTCTTTCGCATTGTAGTATTTAGTTATGGACTATTATTGTGGTGGCGATCTACTGACACTGCTAAGCAAGTTCGAAGATCGCTTGCCAGAGGATATGGCTAAGTTCTATATAGCCGAGATTATATTGGCCATTAACAGTATACATCAGTTGCGATATGTGCATCGTGATATCAAACCAGACAATCTGGTGATAGATGTAAACGGTCACATACGATTAGCAGATTTCGGTTCTTGTTTGCGTCTGGGCACAGATGGTAAAGTACAATCGAATGTGGCTGTCGGTACCCCAGATTATATATCACCCGAAATCTTACGAGCAATGGAGGATGGCCAAGGAAGATATGGCGCCGAATGCGATTGGTGGTCTCTGGGTGTGTGTATGTATGAAATGCTTTATGGAGAGACACCATTTTATGCTGAGAGTTTGGTGGAGACATATGGCAAGATTATGAATCATCAGAACTGTTTCGATTTTCCGCCTGAAGATGGCATTCAGAAAGTGTCAGATGCTGCAAAGGACTTAATTAGACGTCTAATATGTGCTCCTGAATTTCGGCTGGGTCGTAATGGCATTGAGGATTTTAAATCTCATGCCTGGTTTGAGGGACTGGATTGGGATCACGTAAGACTGGGTTCGGCACCATACGTGCCGGATGTAAGCAGTCCAACGGATACGTCGAATTTCGATGTGGACGACAATACGATTCGACATTCAGAGTCTGTACCACCAGCTGCGAATCCAGCGTTCTCTGGATTTCATTTACCATTTGTTGGTTTCACATTTACCCAGAATAGCTGTATGTCTGATTTGGGTAAAATAGATATAAATAGCTTGGCTACATCTAAAGATGGTGGTGATGGAATTGACAAATCGTTCTACAATACTCTGAAGCAAGAACTCCTTAATGAAAAGAATCTCTCTCCAGAGATTACACGTCAAATCCTCAACGAATTGAAAATATTTACCAAAAAGAAACAAGAACTAGATAGTAGTAACTCAGGTGATAAGGAGATTGATAGCGTTTCCAAAGGACATCTTCAAGAATTGGACAAGGAAATGAATGAACTCAAGCGTGAAAAAATGGAGCTAATCAAAGAATATAACGATGCGATGGATCGCATAAAGCAACAAGATTCAGAGCTGAAGGATGCAATAAGCCAAAGAAATCTGGCCATGATGGAATACTCAGAGGTCACAGATAAGTTGTCGGAATTGAGAAGTCAAAAACAAAAACTATCCCGGCAGGTTAGTATTCAATTATGTGTTTTGCAATTGAAATTTTATTTGAATTCAAACGTTTCTCCAATATAGGTGCGAGATAAGGAAGAAGAACTTGAAACGGTAATGAAGAAAATCGACATATTGCGCCAGGATTTAAGGAAATCCGATAAGAGTCGTAGAGAATTGGAAATGCGTGTTGAAGATGCCCTCACAGACATAGCAACTGAAAAGAAGCAAAGGGAACGTACGGAGGAATTTTGTCGTCAACTGCAAGAGGAACTGAACAAGAAAAAGAATTCGGATGTATCTTCATTTGCGGCCGGCGCCAACAATTTCAATTCTGATGCGTCTCGTTACGAAATCGAACGGACTGAAATACAATGCACAGAAAAATTAAACCAACAACAGGCGAGATATAATCTCGAAATATCTGCACTAAGAGAACAACTCAAAGAAGCGGAAAAATATCAAGAAACTCTCCTTAACGAACTCCAACAGTCCAGAGAGAAATATGAGTCCAGTAAGTTGGACACTCTCAGCGATACAACTGACACGATAAGTGAACTGAAGGAAGATTACGACAAAGACAGAAATATGTGGATAGAAGAAAAGCAGCGTCTTCTAATGGAGATGGAAATGCAAAGCCAGAAAAGTATGCAAATTCAAGCTAAGCAAAGTGAATTCGAAGACAACATCGAGGAGCTAAAGTCTAAACGTCTCGCCATTGGCCAGTGGGAGAAACAAATGTCCGAAATTATACAGTGGGTGTCCGATGAAAAAGACGCCAGGAGTTACTTACAGGCATTAGCCACAAAAATGACCGAAGAATTGGAGTATCTAAAACATTCTGGTATGGCAAATCCAATCCTAACGCGTACGTACATTTTAACACTCATTATTACTATTTGCAGGACCGTTCTATAAGAAAAATAACGATAACAACAAGAATTGGCGCAACCGAAGATCACAGAAGTTGGATAAAATGGAATTACTCAATTTGCAATCCTCCTTGCAATCCGAAATACAAGCAAAGGCAGCTATATCCGATGAATTGAGTAAAACACGAGCCGAATTAATGGCCACTCAAAAGTATGTTTACTGTTAAAGCAATTTATTTATTGGCTGTTTCTTAAAATATCTTTTATTGATGCTTTGCTTGCAGAGACTTGAATGATTACCGCAAACGTTGTGAGTCGGCTATTTATGAACTTCATTACAAGGAGAACCAACTAAGGGATATCCAGAAGGGGTTGGAATCTTCCAAAGGATGTAAGTAGCATACACATATATATATATATGGATAGCTTCACTATTTCCCACAGTTAAATTGTGTTAGCGAAACTTTTTCTGAATTTTTATCTTAACCCAATGAAGAAATATCACTTGTGTTGGCACTACATGAGAACGCATGTATTCTGTTATTGCTATGTCTAAAGCCTAAAGCAAGCGCAAATGCTAAACCAAATTTGGAGCCATTTGTTGTGCTGTTTTACCTTTCAAACGCTCAAACGCTGCATGAATTTCTCTCACAATTTCAGTTCGTCTCTCTTTGTTTTCATACAAAATTAAATTGTTTTTATTTAATTTTTCTTTCTTAAAATCACCTAAAGCCCCTGTAGATGCTATTGTCGATGAAAGTAATGACGAATTTAAGAATTTGGAAAGAAATACTACCATTACTGATAGAAAGCCAAATCGTTCAAAATTTATTAAATGTGCCAAATGTAATCAATATACGCGTACAAGCGAACATTTCATTAATACTGTTTTAAAAAACGACAATGAGCAGCCAGAAGTCAGCTCAGACATGAACCATCGTCCACATGAAGGTTCAACAATTAGGCAACGAACGAACGAACTTCCTCGTCCTCCAACCACTACCACCAGCTGTAGTCAAAGTGGTGCCATGAACGATACACCGACATTACCGTCGTCGTCACATTTGACTGCGAAAAAAACAATGAAAGAAATAAAATCTCAGAATAATAAAGTGTACACCTGGGTTGGATTTACTTCATGTTTTCTCGGCATGTTGTATCTCTTCTTTCGCAACAATATACAATAGATAATTGAGAAAAAGCACTTAAGTACAATTGAATATTATAAATGTTTTTAACGAAAATATAGTTTTTTGTCAATTCTCTCTTACAACCACTCAAACAAAATTCATCTCATTCTGGTTAAAATTATGAACGTCTTAAGTGTTTTCCCCCCACGCATAGGTGGCTCTGAGTGTTTAGTTCAGACAGGCGTTACGGGTAACGTATATGTGCGCTAGGGATTGGAACCTCAATACAACTCAATACACTTTTTAACAACTACTTTTTAGCAACTACTTTAGCTTAATATGAGATGCTGCATTGCAAATCCAAAATTGCTATCATAAAAACTCGACACTCGACTTCAAAATATATATTGGTTTCAATCCCTAGTATTGACATTTTGTTCGTTTATTGTTTGTTCTGTTACTGTTTGCTTTTTATTGTTTGTTTCGTTTGATTTTTTGTTTAATTTCAATTTGTTTTTATGTTGATTTGAACGAAGAAGCAGCAGGTTGAGAATCATCATGAATAACTTTACTCATGCTTTTACTAAAAAATTGAATAGAAGATGATAGTAATTCTTAGGAGTTGGCATGCCAATAATATTGTTTCTAGGGATCAATCCACCAGCAGCATTCAGTTGTAACCTCCCATTCCTTTTGTGATTGTTTTTGAACACACCTCGATGTTTATTGTTGCAACATGTCATTCTTCATTGGGATTTGTCGTTATTAAAATAATAAGAGAATCTGGAAATTATTAAGTTATCATTTCCCTCAGATATGTCCTTTGTTCGTTTTTTTGTAACTAAATATGTATCTGTTCTTTTTATTTATACATACGTACATATGCTTGCACATAAAAACATTGTGTATGTGTGTTTGTGTTTTTGAAAACAAACAAATCATTTCCATACCTCAATGTACGCAGTTCTGGAAAGATCCAATTCACAGGTATCTTATAATTATTTCAATAAAGAAGCGGCAGCTATTTTCAAGGAATCAGATCCCAACATATGCGGTATGTCCATGGGCGATACAGTGGTGAGTTAATTGTGCATACAAAAGCCAATCGATATTACATTTGTCTTTGCCGTGGAAATCTATTAACAATCCCATTTTAGATGAATTCTTCCTCCAATATATTTTTCTCGGACGATTCGGATCAACGACAAGCTGGTCAAATGTCATCTGTATTTAGCGGCAATTATCCCATGAACTTATCTCCCGAACATAATCTATCTTACGGGGAAGAGGGTAAAGCTCTTATACGTAATTCCAGTTCAAAAAGTAATTTGAGTTGTAAATCAACAGAACCCCATCATCACCAGCAGCAGCAACAACAGCAGCAAACTCCGAACGTACATAAGCAAAAAATACATCAGTTTCTGGTGCGAACCTTCAGCAGCCCTACCAAATGCAACCACTGTACCTCCCTGATGGTCGGTCTAACGCGTCAAGGAGTCGTGTGTGAGATTTGCGGGTTCGCCTGTCACACAAACTGTTGTCAAAAGGTTCCTACTATATGCCCTGTACCAAATGATCAAACAAAACGGCCACTGGGGATCGATCCAACTCGTGGCATTGGTACAGCCTACGAAGGCTACGTTAAGGTACCCAAACAGGGCGTGGTAAAACGCGGTTGGGTGCGTCAGTTTGTAGTAGTTTGCGACTTCAAGCTCTTCTTGTACGACATTTCTGCCGACCGCAGTGCTTTACCCTGTGTGAACGTTTCGCAAGTACTGGACATGAGAGATGTTGAGTTTGCGGTGACAAGCGTGAGGGAAAGTGACGTAATCCATGCCGCTAAAAAAGATGTGCCATGTATCTTCAAGGTTAGTATTATTTATTAAATGTAGGGAAGTTGTGAATGAATTTTTCTTCTTTTCTGCTTTCAGATCAAAACTTCTCTAATTGAGGGTGGACCCTGCCTAAATACTCTAATGTTGGCCGACAATGAATCAGAGAAGACTAAATGGGTTGTAGCTTTAAGCGAATTGCATCGAATTTTGAAGCGTAATAACCTTCCCAACACCGCTATATACAAGATCAACGAGATATTAGACAGTTCTCTGGCTCTAATGCGCAATGCATTAAGTGCCCTTATCGTTTATCCCGACCAGCTGTTACTGGGCACAGACGACGGCCTGTATTGTATCAATTTTGAACAATATGAAATAGCTCGGATTGGTGATAGCAAGAAGATCTTGCAAATATGGTACATTGAAGAAGAACACATTTTGGTACTACTCTGTGGCAAACAGAGACATATACGTTTGCTTCCCATACGAGCACTAGAATGCAGTGATGTCGAGTGGATAAAGGTGGTCGATTCGAAGAATTGTGTAGCAGCTTGTACAGGTATTATAAAGCGCATACCAGCATTGGTCTACTGTTTTGTGGTGGCTCTGAAAAGGCCCACCAATCAAACACAAATCATTGTTTACGAGATAAATCGTAATCGATTACGACACCAAAAAATGTGCGAGTTCACGGTGGCATACACAGTGCAGTGTGTTCAATGTCTCTCGGACATGCGATTGGTAATTGGCCATCAAAGTGGATTCACCGCCTATTTACTACAGGGAGAAGCAACGGCCATGTGTAAGTGATACAATGTGGCATTATTCAATAATTAATTTAATTGGCTTTCTTTGTGTTTAGCTCTAATACATCCTGAAAATCAATTGTGTGCCTTTCTCAATTATTCTGGTGTGGATGCAATACGTGTCATTGAAATACAATGTGCTGGAGGTGGATACGGCGAATACCTGTTGGTGTTCCAAACTCTAGCCATTTATGTAGATTTGCAAGGCCGGAAGTCACGAGATCGAGAGATTATGTATCCTGCCCTTCCTTCGCATATAAGTAAGCACTTGTGTGTTTTATTTTGTCATACTTACCATAAACTAATTTCGATCCTGTTTTACACGTACAGCTTATTCGGATGGACACTTATTGGTGTTTTCGGAAACGCACTTAGATATATTTAACACACAAACAGCCGAATGGGTTCAGTCGCTAGGCCTCAAACGGTCCTCCCCTCTAAGTCAACAAGGGAATATTGTCTTAACTCACATCAACGATACTCCAAATGTAGTTTATTTAGCCAACATCCACACAAGTAGGTTGATATTTGTATACGTCTCATCTGCATTCATTTATTTGCTTTCTTTGTAGAAGGTCTTTTCCAGTCGAAGAATCTCAAGCGCATAAGCGGAATCAATACGAAACGACGATTTTCAATGAGAGAAATCAACAAAACGATAAAAAAGTGAGTGGTGCGCTGGTGTTTGTTGATATAATATAATATACTAACTTCCATTTTAATTGACAGTACGGATAGGAGATCAAAAATGATTTCAGCTCCCACCAACTTTAATCATATATCGCACATGGGTCCTGGGGATGGTATTCAAAACCAGCGTCTATTAGATTTACCAACCTCTATCGAGAGTCCCAATGAATCTCGTAGTCAATTGTTAAGTATGATACAGCCAGATGTGGCCTCGTTGAAACAATTCAGACAACTAAAAATAGGTCACAATAATGGTAAGTATACTTTGTTGGCCTATTCTATTTACGCACATTCATTCTAACGCTTTATTACATAGGAGTAATGCAGAAAAGCACAATGCATGACCAGCAATCTGAACTTAATTACTCAGAATCTCGATCACCAAGTCCATGCAATGAATCATCTTCATTTAAAGACATGTTCGATGTAAGATCTCAATAGTGTTATATTCTACTTATATA